>OZ023273.1:67106782-67159090 GCA_964007475.1 Hybos culiciformis
TAGGATATAATAGCCAAAATGAACTAGATTATAGTAAAAAACTTATTATATCCTAGTTCGTTTTTACTATTCTATATAAAAAGTAATTGATTACTTACACTGCATTTTTTTTCATAGCAATCCTCTGTTGTCCTCAATGGCAGTAAATCTTCGCCAATTTTTCCCTCTTCTGGAGTTCCTCAGGGATCCATTTTAGGACCCCAGATATTTTCAATATTTGTGAACGATCTATGTTCGAATTTTACCTCCCCCTCACTGCAGTTCGCCGATGATCTTAAAATTTTTCGTAAAATTGATAGTATTCGAGACTGTACACTACTACAGAAAGACCTTGAATGGCTTATTGCCTGGTGTATAAAATTCGGTTTACCATTAAATTATAGTAAATGTACAGTTCTCAGCTTTTCTAGGAAAACATCTCCTATACTTTTTGATTATCAGCTAAGTGCACATATTCTAAAAAGAGTAACCGAACAAAAGGACCTTGGCATAATTTTCGACTCTAAACTCACTTTTAATTCCCACGTTTGCCTCATTTTTTAAAAAAGCCAGCCGCCTTTTAGGTTTCGTTTTCCGTATTGGTAAAAAATTTAAATCGTTATCCACCTTCATATGTTTGTATTACTCATTAATTCGTAGTGTTCTTGAATATGGATCCGTCATTTGGAACCCTTTTTATAATGTGTATAAATCTAAAGTTGAAAGGATTCAAAGAAAATTCACTAGATTTTTATTTTTCAAATTTGGTCTACAAGAAGATAATTACAGCGATAGACTTCGCACTCTGAATATGGTGTCACTTTGTCAGAGACGGCTTATATTAGATGAATTATTCTTAATTAAAATAACTTCTGGATTGACTTCTGTTCCTTGTCTCTACCAAAATTTGAATTTTTATAATCGCGCCAGACCAACTAGACTAAATTTAACGTTCTCTCTCCCTCATTCAAGGACAAACTTATTGGCTAAGAGCCCAATGATAAGAATTCAATTTAGTCACAACGAGTTTTTTAATTCTGTAGTTGATGTTTCTGATAATAATACATTAGGTCTCAAAAATCTAGTTAAACGCACTGCTTCTCAACTTCCCGTTTACGTATAATCTCACACTTGATATTCTTGAATTTCATGGCTAAGCTCATTTTGTGATATGGTGAGCATAATTGGTTAATTGGTTAGGTACTCGTAGTTTTATGTTAATATTGTATAAGTATTTGAAGTAATATTTTCACTTGAATTTAGTCAAACTCTGAATTTTTTTTTTTTTTTTTTGGACTTTATTCTTTAAATTTGTTTATTTTTTGAATTTTTAAACAATCTTTTATAAATATTATCTATAGTTTGTAAATTTTATAATTAGTCCTTAGCTTACTTTTATATACCTAAACTTTTGTAAAAAGTAAAATCCAAATAGCTTGTAATTAGTTTAATATTAAACTGTTAGCTGTTAATTGAATAAAATAAAATAAAAATAAAAATAAAATAAAATAAAAGCTGTACCTTGTACGACCTTGGTAACTAGTTGTTTTTTGGTAGAGTTGCTGCTCACTTTCAATTAACAGCAACTTGCTCGTGCGTCTAAATCCAGGAACAATTGAAAATTTTAACACACTTTTCATTAAAAATTTTTTAATTTTTGAAAATTTTATTAAAATTAAATTATTTATTCACTTTTGTTTTAATTTTTTTTTTTTATTAAAATTTTTTAATTATGAAATGAAGTATATTATTATCAAATTTATACGTACAAAAAATTTTAATTAATTATTCAAGTTTTTATCACTTATATTTAAAAAAAAAAACGCACGAGTTTTTAAATTTTACGGAAAAATATGATCCTCTTTCAAAGATTTCTATAAATTAAATAATAATTATTTTCATCATTATGATTAGGAATTTTCTAGGACCAGGAATTTTTGGCACAGTAACGTAAAGATTGTTTTATTTAATAACAAACTGTATAATGATTACTATAGTTATGGAAAACATAATTATATTCAAAAACAAACTGTATAATGATTAGATTAGTTATAGAAAACAAAATTTATCTTATGTCGTTTTCAGTTAATGACACAAAACGACATAACATAAATTTAGGTTAAGTCACTTACAAAATTTAGTTTATGACAATTTCAGAAAACGACATAACATAAATTGATGTTATGTCGCTTTGAAAGCGACATAACCTCAATTTATGTTATGTCTCTTTAGATTAAGGCACCCCCCCAGGTTTTAGGTCGTTTTTGGATTCTAAATTCTCATTAAATTTAATATTTATGATATTTTCAAACTTCAATTTTTAAATAAAGAGAAAATAGAATACAAAAATGAGCATAGCGAGAATAGAACTCAATATGGAAAGATTGAAGATTTATATGTTGTATTGATCAGAGAACTTTCCAAAAATATTCTTAAACTTTAGAAAATTAATTTCGACAAAATATTAAGAGCCCTCATTGTGTAAAATTGGTCTTGGTTTTGCTTTGATTGTAGGGTTAAAAAAATCTCGACTGAAATGATTTTTGATATGTTGTTAGAGAGTATATAACTGGACCCAAAGTGAGTGAGCCGGATTATTTAAATTTTAAGTTTTTCAATCAAATTGGCCTTTGCAAAACTTGAATATATTTGAATACAATTTTTAATTAATTTAATTTAAACTTAAAAGCATTTTAATGTTATTGATAAACTGCACAGAAATTAAATTCAATTATAGTTTTCTGAAAATTCGTTAGAGGTGTTTTTCATATAATTTTTGTCACAGTTTTCATGGCCGTTTATTTTCTGTAAAATAAAAAAAAAAAACTGCGAAAATAGAAAACAGAAAAATATTATAAAATTTCAAATCGAGGGTTGTTCTACTTATACCCTCATTGTAAATATAGGAAATCAAAACTTAGTTATTTCGATTGTAATTATAAAATTCTTTGGCAGAAGAAACTAGAATATTTCTATATCGAAATATTTAATTGGTATTGGAAATTGATATATAGGCGACTTTTTTGGGTCGTTAAAACAAAAAAAAAACTAAATTCAATCAAAATTTTTGTAATTTAATTTTTATTTTTAATGATATTATATATTCATTTGATTATTTATTAAAATTTCATTTTTTTTTTTTTTGTGAATTTTTGTTGTTGAACAATAATGATTGTTATAAATTCAGCATAATTAATTAAATGTGGGTAATGAACGTGTTATAATAAATAAAAAAAAAAAAAGGAAATAATTTATTTTTACATGATGAACATCGACATGGTAGCTCGAGGCAATAACATCGTTAGATTTAGGAATAATTCAATTTAATAAAAATCTTTATTTATTATTGTTAAAAAAATAAAAAAAAATTCAAAAATTATAAATTCATTTGTGATTTCATAATAATAATTTGGGTTTTTTAACATGATTCAAAAAACAGCTTTTACACTTTAGTTTATAACCTAAATTAAAGTGGTATAGTTAATGCTTTAAAGGCGAACACCACTCAATTCACTATTTTAGTAGAAAATCGAAATGAATCTCCATGGGTGCTGCCAAAGTCAAAAAGAAAAAAATGTACAAAATGGAATATAATTCAGTGATTTGTACCTTCTATTTGTAATGATGACGTAGTAAAATAATATGAGGGTTTTTGGTAGAAATTAATTTAAATGTGACGTCTTATTGATATTTTGAAAATCGTTTCGAATTAATTTTTTTACATAACAAGAAAATGTTTTGGATCTGTAAGAACTTGATCCGTTGAATATTCCAAATGGTATGAATTCGTCAATTTTTTTTTTCGAAAATTTCGTGGTAAACTTGGAACTGATAAAAACAACACAAACACTTAATTCAAGTGAGACAAATTGAAAAATTGACATAAATTCCAGTCCGAGGTGGGAATTGAACCCACGACCGAACACGCCGTAGGATAATGGCAATACCACTACACCATGACGACCGACAAAAAGAGAGATATAAAATTGTTTAGATTTACCGAAGTAAAATTCTTGGTATATTCGGAACGTGGTACGTACATGTGTGAAAAACCTGGTCTATTGGCCAAGATCCTTTTTACGTTCAGGGATTTAGATAGCAGAATTTGTTATGTTTTGTTTTTAGTTGTGCATTTTCTTACAAAATTCTTCAATAAGAACGATCATATCGTATAAGTATATATTTAGTTTTATTGCCAACTAAAACGGTATGCATTTCGGACTCATTATGATACCAATATATTATAGTTAATGTTAATTTAATTTACAGTCGCTTTTAAGTATCAAAATACATAATGTGTGTTAAGAACCTCTCTTGAAAATTAGTACAATAATATATGCGTTAATATTATCAAAGGTTTTCGTGTTAACTTTTTCAACAAAATGCACTATGAATGCCATGGTTTTGAAATATAATATCTTTGATGGGGGTCTTACTGAATCACTTTATTTTTTATCGAAAATGTCATTAATACAGCACTTGGTTGTACAACCTCGTTTACAGGTTTGGTAAAAATAGTTCATGGTAATTAATATGAAAACCGAATTTTAAACTAGTTCAAACGAGGTAAATTCAAATAAGTTGAAAAAATTATGGCCAATTATAATTTAAATAATTAAATAACTTTTTTGCTCTCGTGCGAAAAAAAACTTTTTGGATTAAGACCGCCAGCCGATCAAAGATATTACACGGAAAGAATTTTTTTACTACAAATGTACATTCGCTTTTCTCAATCTTAGAAAATATTAAAATAGTTAAAATATGTTTTAATACGTGTGTATTTACTAAAATATGCAATAATTTAAGCATATTTTTCTGAAATTGATCCAAAAATTTTTTTAATAATATAAGTACCATTTTCTTAATTTGAAAAAATTGCAGATTAAAATAAGAAAACGTTTGCTTAAATGCAGAAAATAATTTCAGTCAGAAATTGTGTATACCAAATTTATATTTTCTATTTTATATAGTTTCCAAATTTCAATACCGTAGCTGAGTGGTAGTGTTGACGAATTGCAATGCTAAGGACGCAGGTTCGAATCCCAAAGAAGGCATAAGAAATAAAATTATAGAATTTAATAAAAATAAAAAAAATAAATAAAAAAAAAAATAAAATAAAAAAATATTAAAAAAATAAAATAAAATTTTATTTTATTTTCTTATGTAAAATCACTACAGAATTTTCTTGAAATAAGCATTGCAAATGGATAAATTAAGAAATAATTTATGTAAAACAAATTATTTTATACTAAAATTTGTTATATTTTAAAATACTTATAGCAAGTAATTTAGAGCATGTTTTATGCAGTTTTTTACTAGGCGCTAAACCGATAGGGTTTATGCTTGATTTATGTCAGTTATGCTTAATTAATTCTTTCCGTGTATAGAAAACTTTTTCCAATACTAGTTTTATACTAGTTTTATGGTTTTACAAAATTAGGTTATCTTTTTAAATTAATTGCTCCGATTAGTCTTGCTTGAAACCTAAACTTCTATTGTAAAGGATTTTTATAAATTTAATTTTTCATTTTGATTCAAATTGAAAGAATTTTCTTTAAACTATTGAAACCAAAAATGCAAAAAAAAAATTTTTTTCCTATTTCCATAAATATTTTGTGTATTTTATGTTTTATTTATTCATTTTTATTTTAACAGCATATGAATTTAATTACTTAATTGATTCCAGTTAAAATTTATTTCTGGAACAATTATACAAAAAAAAAAATTTACAAGAAATAGGATAAATTTATTTCAGTGTTTTTTTGAAAACTTAAAAGAAAACTTTTGAATGCATTTAATTACTGGGAATATATTATGTATTTTATAAGAGTATATATATATAGTAGGATATGAAATTTTTAATTAAAAAATAAAATAAAAAAGCACATAGTGTTATTCTCATTCATGTTTTTTTAAATTATTTTCCCTAAAATAAAATATATGGTAATTACGTAAATATGGAAAAAAAAAACTAAAATAAGAATATTTCGAATGTAAGCTAAAAAATAAATGTATAAATAAAATTTTTTTTTTTTTTTTGTGATTTTGACTATTTTTTTTATTTATTTTTTTTATTTCATATCGTTAAGTGAAAACAAACATTAATTTGTATCTGAGCATCCTGGAAATTATCCTTTTTTTTATTTAAAGAAAAAAGAACGTATGAACACTGAAAGTATACTGGCTCCATATATATACTTAGTTTACAAAATAAAAAAGGAAACTAACAAGAAACAAGTTTATCCCCATTTAATAAATAGTTTTAATAAATTATGATTTACTTATAGAATACTATGTTTTTCAGCTTTTAAAAAACGATTTACATCACTGCAAAAAATTGTGTAACCGTGACATTCAGAAAG
Organism: Hybos culiciformis; assembly: GCA_964007475.1. Classification (NCBI taxonomy): domain Eukaryota; kingdom Metazoa; phylum Arthropoda; class Insecta; order Diptera; family Hybotidae; genus Hybos; species Hybos culiciformis. The sequence continues at coordinate 67,113,124 of OZ023273.1, forward strand.
CTTGGCTTTCTTTACATAATTTTTTTTTGACATAAATATTACATAAATCATAAATTAAAGTAAATAAATATAAAATTTAAAATAGCGAATAGGGTCGAATGCCCACTTATTGTTATATACCCCCTTATTGTTAGTACGTTGAAAAAAGATTAATTTGGAAGCTTTTCTTTACCGCGACTTATGTTTTGAAACATGGAAGTTATTTGCGTTATCAGTGTTAACATTTTAGTCTGGTGGAAGGTTTTAAAAAAAAAGTTCACATGAGTAAAAAACGGGATTATCGGAAGTGTGGTCGAAATTTTTTAATTTCTTAATAGATTTGATTAAGAAACAACGAATTAAAATTAAATTATTAATTTTTGGCTGTTACCAAAATTTCAGTTTTTTTGTGATAAAAAGTAAGTGAAAACATTAAATTTAAAGACTTAATTGTCAGTTTAAAAAAAAACTGTTTTTCTCGTTTTTTGCATAAAACAATAAGAGGGATCAATTTTTTTTTTAAATCGCCACTTATTGTTAATAAATTTTTTATTTCGGTTTTTAGGTTTAATTACTAGACGGAAAACCAAAAACCCCTTTTGAGGAAAAAAACGATGTCAATACAGCACAGTTTCATTAGAAAGTGCAATTGCAGCCATAAAAAATGGTATGTCGACATTTGGAGCGAGTAGGAAATTTCTTGTTCCATACACTACTCTCCTACATAAAATGAAAGGTAAATGTCCAATGGGACATGGAGGATTTGATGAAATTTTAGGAAATGAGTCAGAAAAAATATTAGTAGTATTAGTAGATTGGCTATCGAAAATATTAGACTGGTAATCGAAATTATTAAGTCAGATGTCGTGTCAAATTTCGAAAGTTTTGAACCACATTCCTTTATCCTTTACTTATTAAAATTAGTTTGAATCACACTGATTTCTTCTTCACTAATGTAATTTTTTCTTAAAAAATTAAATAAATTTATGGATTTAAAAAAATAAAGTCTATTTGTGTATAAATGATTAAAATTACATAAAAAATATGACTAACAATATGTGGCATATTTTCTAACAATAAGTGGGACATACTAACAATAAGTGGGTAAAATTGGAATATTTTTAAAAAGGTAAAATTTAAAAAAAATTTTTGATTGGAAGCGTTAATTCGGGTATCAGAATTTCTTTAAAATATGTCAAATTATATTTTCCCAAGTCAACATTTGTATATAGTTACGTAGGTTCTCTAAAATAGCACTTTAAACAACGTAAATTTCTTAAACAAACAATAAGGGGGCATTCGACCCTAAATTGGTGCGTTATCATAAGACACAAGACAACGTCAATTGACTTTATATTTCAAAAATTCGGTCATAAAGTCAATTGACGCTACATCTTCTTGTAAAAGCCACATAAAGTCAAAATTTAAGGGGGTTTATAGACAATTAACTTTTTGTTCTTTTAAAGAAAAAGTTGATAAAAATATACAAATTGGCCACAAAAATAAATAAAAAATAAAAATAAAAAAAAGACTTAATCGCGCATGTTATGACGTCGATTGATTTTAAGACCATATTTTAAAAAGTCAATTGACGTTATGATTTGTTAAAGTTATGACGGTCCACAAAAAAAAAAAATTAAAAAAGTAAAATTTTGAAATGAAGTTCTCGCAATGCTCTTTTGGGATTGAAATATCTTAACAAGTTCAAACAAAAGAAGCTAAACATCGTTCGGAAATCGACCGCTCGTACACAATGTATCATATGTTTACATATTTAGCTCTGACAACTAAAGAATTTCAAATAATATCGGAGATAAACTGCGCACAAAATATTTCAAATACATGAAGTTGTATTAAATGTAGGTTAGGTTAGGTTAGGTTAGGGTGGCGGCCCAAACGCCCTAACATAGACCCTTAGGGTCCATAGTGGCACCAACGACAAAAATACTCTCCGAATGATTATGGTCGTGGACCATATTTTATTGTGCTAAAAATTTCAGTCTTATGCGCAAACTTAAGTATGCTTCTAAGTTTAAGTCTCGAAGCCTCACTTAAGTATTTGATGTGATAGCTATCTAGCAGGTACCTTCTGGATCTTGCTAATGTGAAAATAACTTGAAAAACCGAACTAAGAGGGTTTCATCAAAAAAATAATGGAAATATTTTAACAACAATTTTTTTTTTTATGGTTAGAAAAAAATCTCATAAACATGGCTTTTATATATTGTTTAATAAATTATGTGTCATTATATGGCCTACCATTAGTGCCTCCGCTGCCTCTTTATGGCTGTAACAAAGCCTGTAACAATGATTTATGTCCAGTTTCTCACAGTGTATTACCTCGTAAAATCATGATTAAAAAACTCACCCATTCCTGAAAATGAACATGCTGTCGCCAAAACATATTCGGAACGTTTTTCTCTTTTTTACTACGGAAAAACAACATCAACGAAACATGTTTAGGGCCGGAACATGTTTAACTCTTTCAATCCGAGCAAGGCATAAGTTTAAAATATTTAGCTTTTGGATTTTTTTTTATGTACATTTAATCAAATTCTGCATGAATTTATTAAATTTTCTTTAGAGTAAATTGTATTGTTAAACTAAATAAAATATTGCATCTGAATGTACAATGTAATAAATATAGAGTAGTAAGTTTGGTTTTCTCTGATCATAAGAAGAATGGTTATGTTGAAAAAAAATTAAAAAATAATGTTTTCTTTTTTTTAGGAAATATTTTCTTCAAAAATATTTCTCAACTCTCTTGGAAAATTAATTTTAACAATGTTAAGTTTAAAATTATAGAGTAGGCTATGTTTCAGACAAAAAAAAAATTGCAATGCAAAAGAAAAATGTTTGTATAGATATTTTTCTTTAAAATTGACCGAACAACACTATCATAGAGATAATTCTCAAACTGTCTATCATATTTCCCAATTTTTCTTTTCTAATAACATTATGATGTTGATTATATAGTTAAGCAATTTTTTTTTTCTGTTTTAATTCACTATAATGAACTATAATTTTGAAATAAAGCGACACAATTACGAACTTTCTGTTTCTATTCTAGGGGGGGAATTTTAATATTTAATGTGAAAATAACTTGAAAAACCGAACTAAGAGGGTTTCATCAAAAAAATAATGGAAATATGATAACAACAATTTTTTTTTTTTATGGTTAGAAAAAAATCTCATAAACATGGCTTTTATATATTGTTTAATAAATTATGTGTCATTATATTGTAATATATAAAAAAGTTCAACTCTGCTCTAAAATGATGTAATTTTTTCGACGTGTACTTCTGTCATAATTATTTTGAGAGGGTGCATGAAAAAAAAATAAAATAAATAGAAAAAAAAAAACGAAATTTTTTTTTATCTTGTTTCCAACCATAATAAAAATATGAAAAATAGTTGGAAAAACTGAAATAAATATAACTAAAACATTTATGTCCATGATGAACATTATACATGCATGTATTATTACTATTATTATTATTATACATTTTCTTTTTAACATTAGGATTCGTTCAAAAAAAGTATATAAAAAGTATATACTGTGCAAAAATATAAACATCAACTACATAAAAAATAAAAAGACGATGTTACAAATATTTAATATAGAAGTTCTAGCATATCTTTTTCTGATATAAAATTAAGTTTATATAATTGTTCGTTTTTTATGATCCACTATAACAGATAATATAGCGCATAGATACTTTGAGATTATTATAAATTAGATTTAAAAAATCAAAAAAAAATCTATGTAATTGTATTTTCTATATTTGTATATAACTAATTGAAGAACTCATCAATTTAATTGTCAAGTGACTAGTCAGGTGACTAGTGTGATTGTCATTCTCCCACCGTTCTTGCCTATCGAAATCAACAATTTGACAAGTTTTCATTTGATTTATATTAAATAACTAGATTGAATTAAGTTTCAATAAATTATTCAAACTTACAAAAAATAATAAAAAAAATGTTCAAAACATGCTACATTTACACCTAATGGCTAATGGCTAATGGTAAAAATGTCCATTAATTTCTTATAGCCATTGAAATGGAAAGTGTTCACACTACAGAAAAATTAAAATTAATGGTTAAAAATGGCCTTGCCATTAAATGGTAACGCTGTAAAATGGCAAAATGTTCCCATTACGCATTTTAATGGCATGAATGGCAAACATTTGAATTTTTTCAATGACACCAGATGTCTGATTTCAAAATGAAAAGACGCGCTCGTGCTTTGTGCGCTGCTATTGTTGTAGCTTGTGCGTGTGAAGAAGAAGACAATGAAAAAATAGAAAAGGATCGAAAAAGGCGGATCATTTGGACACGTGATTTATTTTTAAAACGCGAGCGCTTTTAGTTTTTCAAAGAATTTATTGTAATGTTGCTAGCTGGAGATCCTGAACTATTTAAAAACTTCATTAGAATGAATGCGACCGATTTCGAAGTGTAAGTCAATCTTGTGAGGCCAGTTTTTGATAAAGTGGACACAAGATTTCGGAAATCAATTTCTGTGGCTGAGAGATTAGCGGTGATGATTCGTTTTCTGTCAACTGGCGATTCATATGGCAGCCTCATGTTCTTATTTTGGATGTAGAATTTTTTTTCCTAAAAATCTTTTTAATTATCCCAAAATTCAATCCAGATTACTGTACCAGATATTTTTAATATAAAATTACTGTTCATGATCCATCTCTAGTAATATAAATATTTTTGTACAATATTCGGTGTAGTTTTTCTAAACTTATTTCGAGTTAAATTTCGAATTACTAAAAATTTTGATTCATTAATAAAACATAAAATTTTGAATTCCATTAAACAAATACTAGAATTGACAAATATTAAAATTTTGAACAAGGTGTTATAATGGGTCAACTAAATAACTATTGAATATTTTTTGTTAAACATGTGAAAGCTTTTGAAAAATATATTTTCCTTTTCGAGAGAAAAGGATATAATAACTTGTTTTTTCCATATAAAGCTTTATTTAATGCAAAGAATCAAAATCAAATATTTTATTATTTTAGAATGAGAAAAAAAAGCTTTCCACATTACTATATTATATTGTTATTATGAGAGAAATCAAATAAAATTGTAAAATATGTAACTTATGACGACACTTGGGAGAGTATTACATGCGCAATTAAATTCCACAATTTATCACTTTTCTTGAATAATGTAATAAGCAAATGGTTGGAAAAATTTCTGTTGCTTTTAATAATGAAGAACAACCGTGAAGTTTTATTCTAACTGACATTTCTATACAGAACGTTTTCGCTACAAATATTACTTAATCCTACTAGAAAATTTTATTATCCTATTTCTGTCTGTGGGCTTAGTTATTCCCATCTTGAGATGAAATCTTTTGGATTTCAAATAATTTTACAAAAATATTAAATGAAAAAAAAAATAATGTAAAAGCGAAAATTTTGCTTTCGATATTGAATTCATATATTAAGAATTTGACGAAAATTATGATTTATAATAAAACAGAAATGATAAATAAATTTTGGCACAACTCACAGCGTAGTCTGAATAGAGTTTTCATCATTATTAAATTTTTCTCGTTATTTGAAATGATTATAGAATTACAGTATATAAATTTGAACAGACTGTAAACAAAATATACACTTATAGATGTATAGTACATATGAAGCACATGAGCTTGCATGTGAGGCATTGAAGAGAAAAGTCTTTTAATTCGAATTACAATTATACCTAGAGATTATAGGTATATTGTATACATAAAACAATTGAGCAACTTTTCCTACATAACCATAACGTCTCTATATTGTGAATTACATCTATCATTATGGTTACCAAAATAATCCAACTTAAGACTGAATTTAAGACAAATGTTTCTCTTAAAGCACTCCAACTTGAAAATTTTTTAAACTGTTTTATTTTTATATGAATTTTTTACAACAAAACGGAATAAAACAAAAATTAAATAAATAAAAAAAAAATTATTTTTTCTTATTTTTATTACACATAAAAGCCAAAAAGCAATGGGTGCAAAAGATAATGATGAGAGCATCTAGATAAGGAAAAATTGTGTATTTTAAGCTTTTTTTTTTTTTTTTTTGCTTTTTTGTTTTCACTTTGTAGATACTATTTTGTTGTATAGGAAAATTTTATCAAAAAAAAAAAAAATTTTCCCAAAAAAAAAAAAAAAAAACTAAATATTTTTATACTTTAGTTTTTACTTAACAGTAGCTAAACTAACAATAAGGATACGGACATTTTCATTCAAAACATAAACAAAAAAAAAACAAATAAAATATACAATTTTACGAGGTGTTACACCCTTTTCGTTAGCTTGCTTACATGATGTAAGCAGGTATAAAACAATTTTTTTTTTAAAGTTATTTTTCCTGTTAAAGTAATAAAGAAAATAAAAAACTAAAAAACTAACTATACACACAGAAAATCTAAATAATTGATTAAATTTGTTTACCAAAGTAATTAAACCGAGAGCACAAAATATTGTAGTTTTTTTTTCTGTTTTTTAAAAACAAATTAAAAGTTTTCCATATTTCGTGTGTTAGAATTGAAAAAAAAAAAATAGTAAAAAAGTAAAAAATTAAAATAAAGTTTTAGAAAATTTTTATGTGCGGGGGACGACTTCTATGTTATATATATATTTTTGGGATATGAAAAACAAAATTATAAGTTTGAGAAAAAGGTCAAAAATACAACAAGAAAAAAACAACTATATATATAGAATGTCTTATTCGTAACACACATTTTATCTTTTAATAAATCACATAGTTTAGTTAGAGTGTAATAAATTACAACTTTATAATGTGTGACATCCTTATAAATTTCCTTTTTAGCATTATACTTCTTAATTATGGGTATTAGTTTAATGGAGAAAATTGGGTTAAAAATTAAGGATATAATTTTTTTTAACAGAATATTGTAATCACGAGAAATAAACTAGATCGTATATAGTTATTTAGAGTTGTCAGTGTCACAGTAGATAATAGAAAGACTGAAAATAAGTGATTAAGGTGAATTTTAATAAAGTATGTTCTTATAAAGATCTTATATAATTTGAACATATTATATATAACTGAAAAATTTGCGAAATTTTCTATCTAATTTTTAAAATTATTTAATATTTAATAAAATGAAAATCAGTTATTTGTGAAAGAAAGATTTGTGTAAGAAAAAAAGAAATGGATCTTATTATTTGATTAATCTAGTTTATTTGTAATGGACCCTTTTTGGCATAAAGGTCTGATAAGGTTTTCATAAGAGATTAACATATAAATTCCTTACCTGTTGTTCTAAATTATATTGGAACGAGCCATATTTATTACTCAATAGACCCACCAACTGATTTGAATCAATCGATAACCTTAGAAAAACCTTGTATATGATTGAGAAAAGCGAGGATTTCAGAAGAAAATTGATGAGTTTTAATAAATGAAAAAAAATTTCTTTATTTGTACGGTCAGTAGTTTGTAAGAAATTGGAATACGACTGTTATTCAATGGAAAAACACAAAAGAAAATTCATCTATCGAGTTCATAATAGATTTACTTATTAAATGAAAGTATATATACAGTGTTCTAAGATTTTTTCTTTTTTTATCATTTTTCTTATACGCATTAACAAATTATTTAATTATTATGATTAGTTTTTAACACCAAGCGAAGATATATTGATTTCATATATCTTATGAAATGGTGGTGAATATTGCTAGTTGGTTAGAAGTTTGTGAAAGATTTTAGAGAATCTTTATAAGCCCTAAATTCTCAATTGTTTTTATTTGAATAGTACTAGAATAGTAATGCAACATGAAAGCAATTATTTATATTTACTGTGCGAACTTTTGGAATATATTACTTATTAATTATTATTATTTGAGATAACTTTCTGTAAGATTATTAAAAAAATAAATAATAAACTCGAATTGATGTTACTCAAGTCGTTAAATCATCAAGTCCCTTCTCGATAATTACTTGAAGAATATTACTATTTCTCTTTTAAGTCCACTTTTAGAAGATCGTTATGAAAATAGGAAATTATAAATAATTTTTTTTTTTTTTAATAAATAAATTATATTTCTAGCAATTTTTTTTTACATTTTTTAACTACATATTTTAATTGTATCACTTATCTCTTAAAGCGATTATATGCAAAAACAATTTGATGTAATCTTCACTGAATTTCATGCTAAATTATTATTATTTGTATATTGTATAGTATTGTAATTAAAAAAAAAAAACATTATTTAAATCGCAAAGTAAGGGTATTGTTCAACAAACAACCAATTATTTCAAATTTAATGAAATTATATAATCCTATTACTTTCCTTTAGCAATTTTATAGTGAAAAAGAAAAATTTAATCATTTTGAAAAATAATTTTTTCCAAATTTTTCTGGAAATTTTCCTTAACTTAAATAAAGAGTCTCAAGAGGAATTTGGAAGGGAGTAAAATATTTTTATGAAAACAACTTATGCGTATATGTAAATATGTATATGTAACATATGACTGAATATATTTACTCAGAATAATATTATACATATATGGAAATAATTAAATTTTTTTTAAACAAAAAATTTTCAACATTATAAAAGTATTAAGTATACGTAAAATATCATTTATTGCATTTGATCACCTGTTTTTATCGGAATAAACGACGTCACGAACTTGATTGAGAATTAATGAAAATTAATTATGAGCGTAAATTTTCAATATTATCTAAATATAATGTATAGGCACTTTTAATTTTATATACTCACTCATAATCACAACATAGGTTTAGTCGAAACTGAAATAAATTTCAAGCTTAGAAAAAAACAGTAAATTCAAAGCATCTCGTAAAATACTGCAGTATATTGGTATATTCAAGAAATTTATTTTGCAGTACCTGTACATTGTAGAAAAATATTGCAGTATTTTTGCAATACCAGTATACTGGTACTTAAATTTTTTTGAAGTACCAGTATATTGTGAGAAAATACTGCAGTATTTTTGGAGTACTGGTACTGATATTACAAAATACTTAAATTTAGTTAGCTCTGATAGCCATATACAGTTGGCTGAGAGAAATTTGTAATACTTTGTACTTTTTAGTTCAATAAATAAAAGTTTGTTCTAAATTTTATTTTTAATTCTAATTTTTTGTTCAGACGTAGGATATTTACAAATCAATTTTTAATTTTTCAGTGTAGGCATCTGATTTGTGAAATTTCTCATTCCTAACAGTTTTTCTTCTTTTTTTTGTTTGCTGGAAGACGGCGTGATAGTTATGTAAGTCGGTGATTCTTTAGTTCATTGTATCATAAATAAATTATATAATAATACAATTATAATATTAAGAATTATCTAACATTTTTATTTTTCGTTTTTCTACATTAACTTCTCAGGGGAAAATATGAATATTTTTAGATATTTAAACTAAAAAGTTGATTTAAATAACTTTTATAGATGAATATTATAATACATAAATACCTGATTTTGGTTGTTAGACGTAATTTTGTTAAAAATTTTGCAGAAAGCAAAAACAAAAGTTTTGGCACAGATTCACTCTTTAATTAATCTAGTAAATATTTTTTTTCTTCATTCTAACATATAAAAATATGTAACAAAAACAAAGAATAAAGAAAATTTGTATTAAAAATTAACTCAATTTTTATTTTATTCCTTAATTTTCATCACAACAACAACAACTATAAAACTGTGCGAAAATTGTAAAAATTAAAATGATTTTGTTTACATAAGGCAAAAAAATTACGAGGAAAATAAAATAAATTAATAAATTAAAAAGAAAAATATAAAAATATAAATAAATAAAATATATTGTATCTTAAGAATTTTAAAATTGTTTCCATGAAATATTTTTTTTTTTGAGGTTATATTTTGTTTTTTTTTTTTTTACTTATGAAACTGAAATATATAATTTTTGATAAGAATTTTCTTGTGAATTTTATTTATTATTTTTTTTTTTCGAGGCAAACTTATATTTTCACTTAAAACATAAAAATTGTACTCTGTTTATTTGGAGAAAAAAAAAAATAATAATAATAATAAACGACGACGCGACGTCATCGGATATAAATTTTACGCAAAAATATTTCATGTAAAATCATTGTAAAAAAAAAAAAAAATTATTTTTATGTGAAAAAGTTAACAAAAAAAAAAAACAGAAACAGAAACATAACTAAAAGGGCATACTAGAAAGTAAAAAAAAAAAAAAACAAAGAAATTCAAAATATATAAAAATTTACTTCTTTTACGTTTACTCTGTGTGTTGTTGCTGTGTTATACAATGTGTACAGAATAAAAACAAACAAACTAAAGGAAAAAAAAAAACAAAAACAAAAAACCAAAATCGTAAATTAAAGGAAAAAGGAAAATTATTTTCATTCTTATTCGTAATAATAATAATAATTTTTTTTTTCGTTATAAATTTTATAACAAAAATATTTTTTTTTCTAAGAATAAAGCTCACATAACTTTGGTGTAGTATAATCCTTTTCGTAAAAATATATTTTTTTTTGTGCTTTTTTTTTTTTTTGGTTTGATTTGGTTTTTAAAGAAGGATAGAACACGGAAAAAAAAATTCATATATAAGTTATAAATTTATTTAAGTTTTTTTCTGTTTTTTTTTTTTTTTATTTATTTCATTTTGAAATGATTCCAAATATACATCTGGCCTGGTTGGCAATAATAACATTTTTAATAATTGGAATGGGTAAGTGAATTCTATAATTGTAATTTAAACTTAATAAAATTTTTGTTTTCATTTTCTTCTTGTTTTTTATTTTTATGTAGTAGGTACCCTACGTAGTTTGATTGAAATATTATTGTACTATATATAGAATAGTGTGAGAAAATTAAAATTCATAAAAATAATCCACGATAGAAACACTTAAGTTAATGTAGATATTCTTACATGACTCAAGGTAATGTATACATTCTTAAATGATTCAAGTTTAAAACGAATCAAAAAACGAAGATAATTCTCGGTTATGGCTATATTAAAATATAATAATATCTCTGAATAGTATATAGCAAACGAAATAAAACAAATGTAATTGAATATCAACATCTAAATTTGAAAATTTAAAAATTTTATACCAATATATAAATCCAATATTTAAATCAATATTTAAATCCAAAAGCAAATTTTCATCTATCAAAAAATACAAATATCTTTACTTCGAATTGTATGCAATGATGAAAGCGTTCGAACTTTTAAACTCAATGTTTACTTCTAGAAATTTGGTATTATGCTCCGACTCATTTAGTGCGCTATAATCTCCAAACTTAATGTTCTACCAATCCTATTGCACGCAGAAAATCAAAGATCAAAGACATTGTCAAATATACAAATCAATAATACAAAAGTATTCTTCAAAGATTTGAAAGAAACTGTAGACAAAATAATATGGAAAGAAAATCAAAAAGACTGGACAAATACAGCAAATAAAAAACTGAAGGCAATACAAGAGTACAAGAATTAGTTGAAAACAAAAAAAAAAAAAAGAGCTGTCATGGGACACCAGTTTGGAACGTAGTTCCTTAGCGTACATATAAGTAATTTTCATTTTTTATAAATTCAAAATTTTATTGATTTAAAAAGAAACTTTTTTCTACTTTTCCCAGTTTTCTCTAATTTTGCATTTTTTTCATTTAAAGAAACCTTTTTTAAGGAGCAATTTTAGACTGTTTTTTCGAATTTCGAAGATCTTTTTTGACATCGAAAATTCAAAAAGCTAAAACTAAGAGTCTGTTCACTTATTAGTGATTATTGAAAAAATTGAAATCCGATTTAATATTTTACTGCTGTTATTTAAAAAAATGAAATAATTTTGTCCTAAAGCCGTTCACAAATTCAATTTTACTTCTTAAAATTCTGCAAAGGGAAATTTTAAATTTCCCATAACAAACTAAATTTGTAGGTGAATTCAAAAACTAAAATTGTATAGAAAAGAAAAAAGCGGCAAAAATGGGTAAGAAAATTCGGTCGGTCACGTATTATTATAAGTTTTTGATTTCAGTCAGCCAAATATTATTTTATAAGTAGTTGATTTTAGCAGATTATACAGAATGCAGAAAATTACGTCCTCAATTTAGAAATTGTGACTCTAAGTTTATCAATTTTCATACAACGTTCAATAAAAAACTATTACTATTTGCCGCGAGAGGGACTGTTTATTTGCCACGAAAGGGACTGTTTACATTTTATCAAATCAAATAAAATGCGACGGCGTCGACTCATTATTTAAACTTTAAAAAAATTAACAGGTATCGTTAATTTACTTATAAATTTTAATTTTTTGTTTTTGTTGTTTACAACACAAAAAAAAACAAATATCATAGCCAAAATGGCAAAGTATCGAAATATCTAACCCTAACGCCGGCAGATGACTTGACTGGCCTTGGTACCGAATAGCGCCTTTATATTGGCAAAATAATACTGAAAAAATTATACAAGATTTTTATTAACATTGAAATTAGTATGAAAATCTAAATTTTATTTGAACTATAAAATATTAATTAGTTAATAATAAAAAATTAATATTTACTAAATATTTTATTTTATAAATATTTTATAAATTGAAATAAAATTTAAGTTTATTAATTTTCATACAAAGTTCAATAAAAATACAAGAGCCGGCGGGACGTTTGATAGATGTGAAACATCGGAATTATTTTGTACAGATAATATTGATAGATAACTTTGATAGAATTTTGGATTTTAATTTTATAAATTTCATTGGATGTTTACTATTCTTTTTGTTTTATTTCTATTAATTATTAATGCAAACCAAAGAACACAATATTTATTAAAATACCTAAAAAAATATAATAAAAATATAATAATTTTTTTTAACTTTTTTTTTTTGTTTATCATGTACCGACAGACGCCGACGCGATCATATTTTTGGTCGCTGCGGCTTAGCAGCGATATTTTCAAAATTTTTTGGAACTGCTGCTAAAAAAAAAAATCATTGCTCGCTCAAAATCTATGATCGCGTCGGCGTGTGTACCGACACTTTGTACTGACACTAAAGTGTTCAAATTTTTAATAAATTTTTCCATAAGAGCGTAGAATAAGGAACTACGTTCCAACAGATAAAAATGTAAAGAAGGGAGACAATAGTAATTACTAGGCTTAAAACTGGACAAAGTTACTTAACTAACCACTACACATTCTGCAAAGACCCAGACAAATGCCGCACTCTGTACATGTGAACCAAACTCAACAATAACGATAGAACATAATTATCTTTAACTCTTGTAAACTGTATTCAAAAGCAATCTTCAAAATTCCAGATATTAAGAGAAATAAATATAATAAAATTTCTAAAACATACTAAATTATTTAATAGTATTTAAAACTGAAAGAGATAATCTGTATCCCAAAATATAAGTATATGTATAGCGATTTTTTGAATTAATGAAAATTATTCTAATCTGAATTAATGAAATTAATTTATTTTAGTACTATTAGAATTTTTATATTTTCATGCCGGAATTATTATTTAAGGAAATTACAAAAAAAAAATTTTTTATTTTTATTTTTGAGGGGCAAAAAGGGTGGCAAATGGTAAAAAATCGGATACAGTTTGTTGCTGATAAAAATAGTCCAAATCTGAACTGGAATCTTAATGTTTTTGAACTAGTTTTTCAATAAGTTGAATAACCGGTACTTCACTCTTCAAGAATAATATCCTATAGGTATTCATATCATCAATTTGACTAAAAACTCAAAGTTCATTGTACAGAATTCCTTCTCAATATCTTATATTAAAAGGTTTAGCAAAATAAGACAATTAAAATATTCTCTTCTCGAGAAGCAAGCAACAGACGATAATAAATTGTTTATATTCTATTTTAATATTCACTCATACTCTTCATAATAATTTTTATGTATAGAATAATTTACATATGCCTACATACAAAAATTTTATATTTTAATAAATCATTTTGAAAGCGGAATTAAATATAAACTATAAAATATTTTATTTCTTTCAGTTATATACCTTAAATATACACTTTCAGTGGTTTTCTAAGCAATTTCAAGAATTTTCGTTCAAAATATAAAATTACTTTTGGGTTTTTATATTGAAAATATTTCCTTTAATTAAATTCTAAAAATTTACCACGAGAAACAAAAAAGATTTGAGGTTTTTAAAGTTAATTTCTGGAAATTTTTAATAAAATTAATTCTAATACGATATAATTTTGAATTGATAACATAACTATTTCAATATTATAATTAGGTTTTGAGTGAGAATTAGGATAATTATAAAATACAATTAATATTTGAAAATAGTTATTATTATTAACTATTATTTCGTTTATTCTGAGAAATTTCATCAGGTGTCAAATTATAAACACCATTGTAGATTTTTTTTTTTAATTTAAAAACGACGTCTTCGCAACCGAACACCACCTTATTATTATACGATTACAAGTATATATATGTAAATTAGGCTGTACGATATACTTTTACAATTCGAATAATGTCTATAAATAAAAAAAAAAATAAAATAAAGATTAAAATAAAAATTTTTAGTTCTTTTTTAGAACCAAAATGAAAAGGCATTACAATTGGAATTTGGAAATGAATGCTTTAAGTTTTTCTATAGAGATTACATATACTATAAATGTTTCCTATGAATTGATGTTTGAGATATAAATGTAAACTGTAATTTTTTTTTAACCCTAATCACTTAGTAAAATGATTATGCAAAATGATAACTAAATGGATTGTTAGAGCAGGATGGTTTTAATATTTTCCTGTTAAATATAAAAACTATACAAAAATAAAATTATTCAAATTCTTTAAAACAGAAAAAAGCCTTATTCGAATTCTGATGAAATTCAAATGTACTCATAAATGGAAATTTGCTCTAAGTACCATATAATGAGGCTCTTTCCCATATAAAGCGATTTTAAACCAATGGTTAGAACGAAGGTTAGAGATATATAATCCTCCTAAGACATAAGTTCTCTTCACAAAAAATATCACGATTTAGGCGCCCTATCTTTAGTAACTATACAATTTGTGTTTTATTTCTTCTAATTTTTTTTTATAAAAATAAAATGTAGTAATTTACAGGTTTTTTTTTTTTTGAACAACCAATTGTTTCTGGCAGATTTCAAATTTTAGTTTTATTGTAAAATTTTAAAAAAAGAAAAAAAAAGAACAATTTTAATAATAAAAAACATATATCCTTGCAATTTATTTTCAAAGTAATAAATTTTTCTCTCTTGTTGGCAAAGATTTAATAATTAATTTTAAGTTATTTTTTGGCTAAGATTCGTTTCTCTATTTTTTTTTTTAATATGAACTTATAGTATTTAAATAATACATACATAGATATATTTTTGTTAATGATGTCTTTAGTAAAATCTGAATATACTAAGCATAATTCAATGGAAAAGTAAATTTTATAAAAATCAATGCTATAGTATACTTAATATGAAATTGGCGGTACAGTTCACTATTATATGTCGTCTTTTAATAATTAAATTATATTAAAGGTTTCAATACCTCAATTCCCTCAATAAAAAAGTTGAAAATATAGGATAAATAAAAAGGGTTTTGAAATAAATTTTTATTAGGACTACACCATCAGCAGATCCATAATTGATAAGTTACCCAAATGAAAATATAAGACAATTAAAATATCTTATCTCAGAAAATAACTATCTCATAATAAAAACAAAAAAGAAAGAAAAAAAATTAAAAAAAAATAATTCTGAAGGACAAAAAATAATAATACTTTAAGAAATTATTTGCAGAAGAAGAAAATATAATTTAATTTGTATGTTTTTTATCATGATGAAATCCATTTAAATCTTTGTGCCTTCAGAACTTTTTGCAAATAGATTTTTTAACCTTAATTAGTCTTAAACTTTTTATATTTTAATTTTTAAATAATTATTTGAATAATTAAAATATAAGAATAGAATAATATAAAAGCAGAAGGCTGAATTTAAACTGGACTACTGAAAATAATATTTATTTTATTATTTTTTTTAATATTGTAAAAAAATAATGGAAAATTACATTGGATGAAATATTGAACTTATTATTTACTGTACTTAGTTATTTGCCTATAATGTTATTATAATTTAAATTTAAGTTATATTTTGATTTCCTAATTACCAATTTACTTAAGTAGTTTTAATTATGCAATAAAGTCTTATAACCGGTTCGAAAAAACCGAAACATTTGTTATTTCGGAATCATCAATTTGAAGTATTATTAATTTTTTATATAATTGTAATGAAAATACCGAGCGGTCAACCACAGCTTAAAAAAAAATGCAAGTATTCCCAATTTTGGTAATAAACTGTATTTATTGCTATATTGCCAATACATTGCCAGTATTCCCAGTATTCCCAAATATTGCTAATATTCCAAAATATTGCCAATATTCCCAAATATTGCCAATATTCCAAAATATTGCCAATATTCCCAAATATTGCCAATATTTCCAAATATTGCCAATATTCCCAAATATTGTCAAATAATTTTGTTTACAGAAGGCAAATAGGAAACTCAGAGAAATAGAAAAGACGCATTCTACGTCAAAAAGTATCGAAAATTAATCTTAATATTCTTAAAATTCTCTTAACTGAAAAAGAAAATTGTAAATAATAGAATTGCTTCAAATTTTCTTTGGGTCACATAGGTATGAACGGTGAACTGACATAACTGCGAATGTCATAACCGCGAAAAATTTTTGTCATAACCGCGAAACTAGAATTTGTATGAGTTTCGCGGTTATAACAAAAATTTTTGTTATAACCGCGAAACTAATTTTATGTTAGGTTTTTCGCGGTTATAACAAAAATTTTTGTTATAACCGCGAAATGATAAAAATCGAAATTTTGTGTTTCGCGGTTATAACAAAAATTTTTGTTATAACCGCGAAACGAAATTTTTTCAATTTTTTGCCATATTTTTTCGCGGTTATGACAAAAAAAAATATAAGACATTTTTCGCGGTTATGACACTTTTGTTTTTTATTTCGCGGTTATGACAAAAAAGTTTCGCGGTTATGACATTCGCGGTTATGTCATGTAGCCGGTATGAACTTACACGCATTGCAAAAAATAATTTTTAAAAAAAATTTTGAAAAAGAACTTAGTTACTATTAAAGTATTAAAGTTATTGATCATTTAAAAAATTTAAAAAAGTATGATAATAATATTTTTGTTGCTAAAAACTAGAAATTATAAAAAATACTCAAAAGCAAAATAAATTTACATTAACAAAATAATCAAACTTTATTTAAGAAATATATTGTAACTAAAATAACAGCTCATCTTAACTTTTGAATAAAAAATTTAGGTTTTAAAAAAAAATTAAAAAATTAAATTTAGTGAACTAGATATGCAATTATTTCATTATTAAAGTTCAATAAACTAAAATTATTTAAATAGAAACTTAAAAAAAATTGTAGTTTTAATTTTTGAGACAAACTTATTCTATAGTTTAATAGCTCTGTTTAACTGGACGCGACGGACGTGACGCTAAAGACGTAAGAAATATTATATGTATGGAAGTGTATGGAGACGGTTTAATTGGACGTTGACGACGCGACGCTGGCGACGTTGATAATGAAAGCATTCTGTTTTAATGCCCGAATAAATAAAAAAAAAGTTTAAACAGAAAACTTAGTAACAACCGTTTTAAACAAAAAAAACGTCCAAAAATTTTATTTTCTGTAAATAATTTCAACATGAGTTTCGAAGAGAAATTAATTAAAAATTTTTTCGTTTTTATTTTTTTTTAATTTATTTGAAAATAGTAGTGAAAGTTGTTTTGTTTACCATAGCTTACTTTTTAGTTTTACAACGTTGAAGATGTCCAGTATAACTGCAAAAAATTTAATCACAACGTCTCTCACGTTTGTAACGTCACCGTCGCGTCTGTCGCGTCCAGTTAAACACTGCGGTAATTATTTCAAAATGAGCAGTGATGTATCAAACTATCATTGCTGTTTTGATCGAAAAAAATTTTTTGTATTTTGATCGAAAAAAAATTTGTGTATAAATTTATTTGTGTGTACAATTATGTATTTTTGAATTCTTTGAATTTCTTTTTTATCTTAGCTCTGTCATCTAGCGTAATTGTGAAAGGATTTGAACCTTGGGCCGAATGTTATAAATTTTTTATTGGCATCTTGGATATCATCTTTTTTGGGCGATATAAATTAATTTAAATTTGAATGTAAAAATTTCATTTTACATTTTTCTTTTTCTACATGAATTATTCTTCCGATGTACCAATTGGAAACGTAATAAACACTATATATGTAATACTTTTCGACCTCTATTTCAATATGAATTGTATTTTTCAATGTATTATTCATTCCACGAACTCGATACATTCTATCACTGGATAATTTGTATTTGTTTGGTATAACCAACAAATGGAACTTTTTTCAAAACGTACGTTTTATCATTTACGTTCCCTTTTAAAAAAAATCCATTTTTATCTAAGTTTTGTAGTCCATAATCTTTTAGTTTTTTTAGATTAATGATCTTAAAAATGGAAATAACATACTCTAAGTCAGCGGTTCCCAAACTGTTTCTCTATTGTACCATCAATATACTTTTCTTAAATACGTACCACTGCATAAAAATATCAGAAATTTTTAAAATAATAAACTACATTTTTTTATTTACATTGAGAAAAAAATGGAGAAAATACAGTTTGTAGATAGTAGTTAAGGTGAAGGATGAAGTTGTTTGTTGCCCATTAAATATGTAATATTATGTTCAATTTTAGTTAATTTTAAACGTAAGGTTTAAACGTGTTTTGAATTTATTTTTAATACTCAATATTGCCGAAAATCAAACTTCACATAAATATGATGAAACAAATGGCATCAAAAATTCAAAAGCTTTATCAGAAATTGCTTCATATTAAAACATATTAAAACCGTCGTTGGAACCAAAAATATCTTAAATTTTGCTGTTTTAAATCACCATTTCAAGAAATTTCTGATAACTGACCTCTTTCTACCTCTGAAAACGCATCTAAATTTTTATCAGGAAGAAAAAAAAAGTGCGAATTTTAGAAAGTTTAATTAAAAAAATTCATTAATTTTTAATATACGAAACAATTAATAAATAAAACCAATTAATTTGTAATAGAAGAAAATATTGTACCACGGGCCTAAGCGTAATGTACCACTAGTGGTACGCGTACCACACTTTGGGAACCGTTGCTCTAAGTCATCACAATCGTTATCACTAACATCTGAAAAGTTTTATCTTCAAAACTAATATCAACTTGTACTTTAATTTTATGTTCTAATATTTTCTAAACTTTTGTCGAATTCACTCAAATTAATGTTCCATTTTTTTGTTGCTTCAATAGCATCTGATTTGGCATTTTCTAGTAGTTTTTTATTGCATTTTCAGAAGGGATTTGGAGGAAATCAGCTTGGATGTTTGATTTCTTACCGAACGGCTATTTTCTTCACGAGGGTAGTGGAAAGTACCACCTAAAATAACAAAATAAAAAAAATAAAATATGTTTAATTTTATTAATTTGTTAACATTCATACATAAATCTGTGGTTATTTCGTTTATTATTTGTAATGTATTTAAACGTCTTAATATATCTAACAAATTAAAATTAACCATTGTAGAAAAAGTAGAAGTCATTGAACGTACTTGCCGAAAAACTTGTTCACATGGTTGGCTACTTAATAGCCAAGGTGTGAAATGATGTTCATTCAACAACAATCCATGAGTATTTAATTCGATACAAGTGTACGCATTAGACGTTATAAAATTCTTATCAATACTGTAATTATCTTCTTGTAGCCATTTCTCCATATTCTTAAAAAGCAAATGAAAGCAAACCAAATGAAATATATTCTTTTTTCAATTTTTAGTTCTTTATTTTAAAAAGAATCTAATATGTATGTAAGAAATTCTGCAGTCCCCTCACTATCAGGTACGTTATGTAATAAGTCTATTACTCGGTAATCACATAATTTTTCCACCGCTTCAAAATTCATTTTATCCGTTGCTAAAACAATTATTAAAATTATATTCGTGATTATTTTTTAACAATACTTGAATGGAGAGAAGGCAAGATAAAAAAAAATACAGGGGCCAAATTTTATAACTTTACAATTTTTTTCTTAGCGAAGCTTAGAGAAAAAGACATTTATTTTGAAAACATTCTATATAGAAAGTAAATTTTTTTAACAAGACAAAAATGTTGTTTTCAAAATGTTGTCTTGAAAAACATAGTTATAGAATTTGGCCCCAGATACTTTTACAAACTATACATTATCTCGGTACTACAATTGTATTACGTATATAAGAAATTTGAAGTATAATTAAATAGGATCAATCAAAATCAATTAAATACTTAAAACTACGAATAAATACTAAAGGAAGAGTAAATCCAGCTCTGGAATGAAGTATCTCTCTTACATATATTAGTGAAATCTATACATTAACATTACAGGGTGCAAAATCTGCAAACATTATGTTTGTCGTTTTGGGATTGTTTTCAATTTATTATAATTAGTATTTCCACACCACCTTTGAGGTAAAGAAATAGGCGCGTTTTTTTTTAATTGGTATCCCCAGGAGGCCTAATCCACTATAGCAGCATACAAAAAAAAAATAATTATTTTACTTTAAAATCACAAAATTACTTTTACCTCAATTAATTATTATTCAAGGTACATCAACAAATTATCATTACTTCGTTTAAAAGAAGCTTCTTTTTTGAACCAATAAAGCAACTGGCTTGGAAATGTTCACTACAAATTCTTTTACTTTTAACATTGGTTGTATTTGGCACTCGAATCGCCTTCAACCATATTTCTTTATATTCCGAATCTTTAGGAAATCTGTAAGCATGAGAAAGCGACTTTGGAAATAAGGAATAAAAAAAAATTAAGTATTTAGGCACCTTTATATATTGAAATTACGGCTTAAGTGCAGATCCTGTCTCCTTCCCCGATTTGCGTCAAAGTTATACCTAATACCTAAGGTATACCTAATATATGAAAGCTTTGAAGGGCAATATCTCTGAAACTGGGCATTTTTCGCAAAAACCATCTTGGATTTCACATCTGGGAGCCTCCGTCCAAATCGGGGTAGAGGCGGTGGCCCAACCACCCCCATTTATTATTTTTTTCGGGGAAAGGCCCCGTTTCGGAGATATGACCCTCCAAAGTTTTCATACATTTTTATATGGCTGGAAATTTTTTTACCCCGATTTGGCTCAAATTTGAAGGGGGGTTAAAGGGGAGCCCCAGATGCGAAATCCAAGACGGTTTTGGCGTAAAAGGCCCCGTTTCAAAGATATAGCCCTTCAAAGTTTTCATACATTCCAAAATATTTTACCATATTATTTTTTGGAAAAGGGCAAAATATTTCGGAAAAGGAAGACAACCCCGAAAAAACCGTCTTGGATTTCACATCGCGCGGTACGCCTCTAACCTCTCTCCAAAATTAGGCCAAATCGGAGTTAAAAAATTCCTTCCCCATATCCAAATTTTTGAAAACTTTGAGGGGCGAAAACTCGGAAACTGGGCCTTTCCCCCAAAAAAAAAAATACATGGGGGGTGATTTTGGCACCGCCTCTACCACCCCACCAAGTTTGAGCGAAATCTGAGGGGTGCACGCGTTCTGCACTGTAGCCAATATTTATTTAAAAAGAGACCGATTATAAGCCCAACACTCTATGAGTTTATATTTTTTATTTTTTGAAATTTGTGTGCAAAAAAAATTTTCCCTCACCCACCGATTTTTTTTTTCCCCAACCTACAATTTGTTTTGAATTTCTTTAACAAAATAATTTAAATTTTTTTTTAAACATTAAATTTAAATATAATTAATATAATAATTATTTTTTAATAATAATAAAAATACTTACTTGTGACTGGAGATTTTATTTTTGTTGTTAATTGCACTCATATAATTTTTGCAACTTTTTTCGAAGCATTTCATTTTTTCCCTTTTTTTTTCCTCTTTTTTTGCCTTTTTTCTCACTAAAATTATTCTTTTTTAACTTTATTTTTATTATTATTATTTTTTTTTTAAGAATTTTTGCAATAATTTGCTTTGTAATAATTCTTTTTATTTAGATTTAAGAAAATCTGATTTAAATTCACAACTGAATTTTATTTTTTTTAATTGGATTAAAAAAATACTGGAACTCACATTGAAAATGGAGTGAGCCGGAAGTGATGAGCTGACAGAAAAAAATTAGCTGATAGTTGTTAAAATTTTAACCCGCCCATTTACTTACTTATTATTAAACATGTTCAAAATTTATAAAAGAAAGAAATATGAAATAGAAAAGTGAGATATGATAATTGTGAATAGGTTTTTACAAGTTTTTTATTAAATCTATTGAACTGATGGTATAAATTTTTTTTGTAGGTATTATGAAATTATTCGTAGGCATTAAAATGTTATATGAACAGGTTTATACAAGCGTGCTACTTATGGAAACTGCAATAGATGTCGCTATACTTACTTAAGACATTGTCAATTTTATTTTATCTGTCAATTCACTGTTTTGACAGTCCCTATCTGTGGTCACATAAAACGTTTATTTTCATTGAATTTTGTATGAAAAATACGAAATTTAGATTTTATTTAGATACTTCGCAGATATGTGAATATTTTATAAACATTTTTATTAATTAATAAATGTTTTACATCTAAAATAAAATAAAATTTCGCATTTTTGTGAATTGAAAAATAAAACTTAGCAGCGACCGTGCGGCTAATGTAAAAAGTTGAAAGCTGATTTATAACCTTAATAATAGTAACGGCGTTCCTTTTTTTTTTGTTCTAATTTTTGACATTTGTGTGCAAAAAAACCAAGTACTTCGTCTTCTTCTTCGGTTTCATTCGTTTATAGTATAAACGTACCAAAATATTTATCCATATAGATCGATGACTTAAAATATTGGCCCGCTATATTTCTATAGGTAACTATATTACGCAATTCCGTACAAAAATATTTCTTTGTTATAATTACGTCAAATTCTCTGATAAGTAATTTTAAAACGCTGTCAGACTGATTGGATTTTCAAACCATAAAAAGAAACTTTAAAACTTTAATTTAAATACAACTAACTATACTTTTGTTTGTACACCGTTGTTCTCACAAATGGGGTGCGTTAGGTTCTCAAATTTTTAATTCAAACTTTTTTTTTTGATTTTTCTGAAGCTCCAAACTAGTTAATAACTCTAATAACTCAAAATAAATACACAATTAATATGTTTTATAGTTGGCAACAAAACATTCAAAAGTGTTGTGTCAAAAATTAAAGAAAACTCAACTTTTCAAAACTTTTGCTTACTTAGTATATTTTCTATTCATGTGAATGTAAAACCATCGGATAAAATAAAATTCTTAAAATAATTAAAAAAAATTTAATGTTCAAAGATAGAGTTGTCCTCGAAGTTGTCTTAAAACATTTTTTATTTAAGTAAGATAGATTAGACATTGTAAAACAAACTATTTATTTTAAAATAAATTTTAGAGGAAAAATAAAATAATTGAATTAAATAGAAACTTCAAGTAGATGGGGAAAATGTGAAATTTCCTTTGAGTTTAATTTGTTCAATATTAAATTTAAACATTTATGAAATTTCAGTTTTATATTTAAGTTAAAATCGAGGTCAAAATATTGTGTTGAAAAAATGAATCTGTACCGTTTCTACCCTGATTTTTACCAAAATGATTAATCTTTAAATTTTAAAATTAGCATGCTTTAAACTCGGTTTAGCTAGTTCCAATTGTAATAAATTGTTTTTTTAAATTTGAATTGAAAAAGGGCTTATTATCCACGTAATGCTAGTTTCTAAAAAGTTCAGTTTCTTAGTTTTAATATAGTTAATTTAATGATTTCTTACAAGACGCATACCTTAAAGATCACTTTGGAAAAATTTGACATTAAAATCCTAATATGATCAGGTCAAGCTATTTTTGATCCAATAGGTAATAATATAACTTTAAAAAACGAGTCCTCAATTTTGTACCAATATGTGAGGTATCTTGAATACATACTGATTCATTTACATTAAATTTCATCTAAAATAAAGAAATTATTTGAATATTACAATATCTTGATAATGTAAATGTACCTAGAAATATACTTACTTGATAATATGGCGAATATGGATTTTCAGATGTGTAGGGTATCATAGTACGTTTTTCATTGCTTTCAAACATCTAATGTCACCATCGCTTGCAAACCCAATTACTTCAATTCCCAATTTAAGAAGTTCGCGCTCTAAGAATTCCCATCTATCTAGAACGCTATTATAATCCAATTTGTTATCACTGCAAATACAGTCAGGCAAAAAGCTGGTGAGTTATCTATCAGAGGTGAAGCCATATATACATATGCATTGCACCCAATAGCATGAGTTGAAAAAGCGCTTTCAAAGTCTTTTACAGAATTGAGATAAAAGTTGTTTTTAGAAAATCCATTTGCTTCATCTTGGGAAACCAATTAATTTTTTTGTTTTGGAGTCGTATGTTATTTTTTTTATTATTGCCGTTTGGTCTTCTGACACAAAGATTGTGAGAGAATAATTACGTTTAATTAAGAATGATTATAGCTCCTCTAGTCTTCCTGCTCCATCTGTTATATTAGACTCTTTATCCAGCAATCGGTTTATAGTTGTTATGGAGGGTAATATATTTTGCAAATTAGATTGGAATACTTCGTACAACATTCGACCTCCTGTAATAAATATATACAAACTTTAAAGTTTTAAAGGCTCATCAAACCTGTTTCCATGTTTTTTGCGATTTATGTTGTCATTCGCAGTTTTTTTTAGGCAGTTCAAGAATGTGCTAATGTTTCGATCTTTATTATAGACTTGCGAGTTATTTTGACGATTGCTAAAGCTGAATAGAGTATTTTGAATTTCAGGCAAATTTTCAATACATTTTCCATTGTTTTAATTAAGAAGTCAGTGATTTTGGTTGGTCTCTTTCAAAAATATCGAATTTCTTTGAATTTCGAACTGATGAGTTACCACATTTTTGAACGCTTCACAAAATTATTCGTCTGATTAATAATTTTGCTAACTTCAAAATCCAACTCATTAGGTGTATTAGTACTTCTATTTCAATTTCATAAACTGGTGAAACATTTTTTTCTAGATCTATGACGTCATTTTCTGATGTACATGTGCTCATAACTCTCTCAGCAAACTCTTCAAAAGGAATACTTATACTTTCTTCTGACTCACAAGCGTTAACAGTATTTAATGTGTTATTTTTATTCTTTCTTGCAACTAAAGATGTGTTTGAAGCTGGACCTTGTTTTTGGTTTTGGTTTTGTACTTTAAAAAAAGATATAAATTTTTGTCTTGTGATAGTTTTGGTGGTTTACTGAATTTTGTAAAATGGGTTAAAATATGTTTGTTGAAATTTGATAACGTCCATTTCCTCCACCGGAAGAGATCATAGATTTATAACCAGTTGAAATCAAAGGACAATAACAACATGTTATTTTGGCACAAAAATTTTTTAAATCCATTGAAATTTTAAAATTTTTAACAGCTTTCTTAAAGTCTTGATAATTTTCTGAGCGCGAAATCTGCTATACATTTCTTAACATATTTTTGTGCTAACAATTCTACATTTGTTTTTGCATTATCAACTTCTTCTAAGTGTTCTTCAACACAGTTGTCAGTTTTTCCTTCGTGCGCCCTTTTTTTGCGGCATCTTATCACATTTTCAGCCTACTTAAAATCCCTTCTTAAGACCATCAGGGATTCGAAATAGTAATGGATTTTTTTGAAAAATTTTTCCATATATTTTCCTTACCTCACTATCTAGAGCTGAAAAGACGTCTTTTTTAAAAAAAAAAATTCCTTTTTCTCAATTTCATTATTGTCAATTTGAGAAAGTGAAATAATATTGTCGTAGCCGGTGTAAAATAAAATTAATTTTATAGAATTCGGTAGTTCTATTCCCACTTTATCTAAAATTTTGTTTATATTTTCCATTTTTAATTTTGTAATTTTAAGTTTTATAAATTTCAATTTAGAAATTTTTAAAATTAAGTTACATTTTCAGTTTTTCAGATTTTTATTTTGTAAATTTTTTTTTTGTCAATTTTAATAATTTTTTAATTTTGTAATTAAATTAAAATAAAAATTTTTCAGTTTTTAGAGTTCCAGACTTTTTTTTATTTAGGCACATTTTTTTTTCACAATTTTAATAATTTTTAATTTGTGATTTTTAATTTGTGATGAGGTAGGTACCTGAAATTTACAAAATTAAATTAAATCTCAGTTTTCCTTTGCAAACATTTTTTTTTGACAATTTTAATAATTGTTAATTTTGATAATTTTTAAAAAAATTTTGCAGATCTCATTGTTTTCAATTTCTTTTTTTATTTACTTTTATTATCACAAATGTTCACTTTTTTATCACCGAGTTTATCGCCAACTTAACCGCTTGTTGAAAGGAACAATTTAAAGAAAAAAAAACACAAGAGCTGTCATGGGACACCCGATTAGAACGTAGTTCCTTTTCGTATGAGTATATCGCCTTTATATTGACAAAATTATACAAGATTTATATTTATTTACAATGAAATTAGTATGAAAATCTAAATTTTATTTGAAATATAAAATATTAATTAGTTAATAATAAAAATTAATATTTTCTAAATATTTTATTAATATTTTATAAAATCAAATAAAATTTAAGTTTTCATCAAATCATATAAAATGCGACGGCGTCGACTCATTATTTAAACTTTAAAAAATTAACAGTATCGCTAATTTACTTATAAATTTTAATTTTTTGTTTTTGTTGTTTGCAACACAAACAAATATCATAGCCAAAATGGCAAAGTATCGAAATATCTAACGCCGGCAGACGACTTGACTTGCCTTGGTACCGAATAGCGGCATTATATTGGCAAAATAATACTGACAAAATTATACAAGATTTTTATTTACATAGAAATTAGTATGAAAATCTAAATTTTATTTGAAGTATAAAAAATTAATTAGTTAATAATAAAAAATTAATATTTTCTAAATATTTTATTTTATAAATATTTTATAAATTGAAATAAAATTTAAGTTTATCAATTTTCATACAAAGTTCAATAAAAAACACAAGAGCCGGCGGGACGTTTGATAGATGTGAAACATCGGAATTATTTTGTACAGATAATATTGATAGATAACTTTGATAGAATTTTTGATTTTAATTTTATAAATTTCATTGAATGTTCACTATTCTTTTTGTTTTATTTCCATTAATTATTAATGCAAACCAAAGAACACAATATTTATTAAAATAACTAAAAAATATTTAAATACCTAACTTACCACGAACGGATTTCTTTAATGTATCATAAGATTATAAGAAAATAAGTTTGGAAAGGCTATTAGTTAGTTTTTTTTCTGTATGAAAAAATCCAGTTTCTAAGTTAGTTCTCATTTCATTCGTACGACGGTGTATGCCCAATCAATCTGTATGCATTTTAATAAATTTTCATTGTAGCATAATAAAGTCAACCACTGTTTTGCACTAAGCGACAAGACAACAACAAAAAGCGAAACAAATATCCAATTTCAAACTTCCAATAGGAAAGAGAAAAAAAATATCCAAAAAAAAAGCTTTAAACGACGGGAGTTTATTTTTTTTATTTAAAAAATAAAAAAATATCGTATAATAATAAGAAAATTTATTTTGCTTTGTTTTATATTAAAAAAAAAACAAATATTTAAAATTAAATTAAATTTAACATTCAAATTCAATAGTGAATTTAAATAATTTTTAAAAAATTCAAAATTTCAAAAAAAGAAAATAATTTTTTTTAACTTTTTTTTTTTGTTTATATGTTAGCGACACTTAGTGTTTAAATTTTTAATAAATTTTTCCACAAGAGCGTCTGATAAGGAACTACGTTCCAAAAAAGCAAACAAATAATCTTAATTTCTAAAAAAAAAACATTACAGTTTATAAGAACAAAACCTACTTTGGTTTTTTTTTACAATATTAACGGTAGATTTTTTGTATTTGTTTGTAGTATATAGAAGATTTTCTGTAAAAAGTATATTTTTGCAATATTTACATAGAAATCAATAATGTTTTTATTAGAAAATATTAATGTATTGTGTATAATCATGACATAATACATGAAGTATTGCCAAATTATTGCTCTTATTGCCTAAAATTGCCTGTATTGCCAAAAATTCCACTGTATCGCTTAATTGCCGCAATTAATTGAATTATTCCCCGTATTGCCAACTTATTGCCGTTATTGACGAAGCAAAATGCAAGTATTCCTTTGGTGGTTGACCCCTCGAAAATATAATTTATAGGTTTCAAGAATTTATTTAACATTTAGTTACATGTGTGCCCATATGTGCTGAAAAATGATATTACTATTTGAAAACATTTTTATATTTACTTAATTTTTTCATTGTTTAGAATTTATTCCCATTAGGAAGTTAATAACTTTGAATATGTGTTTGTTGATGTATGCATTTATGTTTGACTTGAATAACCATGAGAGTCCGCTTCCGGCAATTGGTTTACTTCAATTACTCATCGACTAAATTTAATTTACTCAATTGTTGTCAGTTCTTAAATATCAATTACATATAGTTTATATATAAAAAAAGCACAATCAATATGCAAAGATTAATATTGCATAATAATATAATAAAGTTATATTGTAACGAAAAATTTTTTGTATGTAAGCTCACAAGTTAAGAAAGAAGAAATAAATAAATTATTTTAAATAATGCTGAAAAATAGAATTATACTTATACCTCGACCTATACCTGTATACTACATACCTATACCTGTATACTACAAAACTTTATAAATTCTGATGGTACTTCATTTATACATACATTATATATATATTTTGTTTATGTTTTCCGGAAACTTTTTTAGTCACTTTAATTGTGTATTCTTAACATATGCTTTTAATATATAAGCCATTCTTTTAATCAAAAAAAATCACTGTATTTTGTGACTTCTATTTTGTAATTTAATTTATTTATATTTTTAAATATTATATCTTATAATATATAAGAACCTTACATGTGAGGTTCGTGTTTTGTAAGAACCAGAAGACTAATCGACCGATACTATATTTTGAATTTCTGTTAGTTCGTTATATTTGTTTATGTATGTTAAAAAAAATTTGATCGTCGACCAATTTAAACTTCGTAATAAATATATATATATACTTAAATTACCAAAATTTTAATCTTAAATATTAAAATTACCATAAAAACGTATGAAACAAATCTTCATAATTATAAAATTTCAAAAATTCAATAATATTAATATTTTATGTACATTGTACATATTATGAATACCATGTACTATTATATTGATGTCGATCAAATTGTTGGACGACGATTAAAATTGACTGAAGTTGAGCATACTATAAAGTAATACCTACAAATTAGTATTATCTAAAAATCAATAGAATATGAAATTAATAGAAATAATAAAAAATTTAATCCTGTGCTTTCTACTACTATTTATTATTATTGTTTTACTATAAATTTCTTGTGCATTTCGGAAAATTAAAATTAAAGCATACATAATTATATTTTACAAAACACAAATATTTTATAAATAATCCAAATAAAAAAGATTGATTTTACACTAATATCGACTATACGCATTATTAGCAATTTAAATTTTCCTTTGGCACTGCAAAAGGCACTTTCATTAAATAAAAATTGCTTCGTTCCAATATAACCATTTTTCAAATATTCATCTAATTTAAAATCCATATCTTCCTTAAAATCGAATTTGAATCTAAAAGTAAATAATGTACAGAACATTAAATAGCTCAAAAAATATGTTTATATATATTTTTGAAAGTTTATTACGACTAGTTAATGTTACAGATTTGATGCTTAAAATCAGGCCTAAAAACCGTATTTATCGTTTCGTAATTTATTATATCTAGGCTTCAGAAATTGTTCCTTTTATTGTAATTGCTAGGATCTGACGTTATATTAGGTATATGTTTTTCTTTTTCGCATATAGGTTCTATTGCCACGTATTGAACACTTAATGCACTATATCCATATTATAAGGATTTTAGACCTCAAACACAAACTTATAAAGAGCTGTGATTTGTTCTGTAAGCATATTGGGCATTGGAGATTATAAACTTATTTTAATATATTAACTCTGTCGTCCATTTGCAGAATGGGATATATCAAAAAAAAAAAAATTTAAATATTGAGAACCAAGGTTGGTACACCAAAACTAAACATTTTTACACTTAATTTATTTTGAAAATGTTTCTCTTTTTGGTAGAAAAACGGTTTTAAAAATACATTTTTCTTGCAAAATGGGATATGTCCTCATGAACATGATTTTTATTTGGGATTTGTCCCGAAATTGATTTTTTGTTTTGCAAAATGGGATATGTCCCTTATTTCTTTTTTTTTTTTTCTGTAATTTCATTTTCATTATTATTATGAATACTTCAAAATTTTTCAAACTGAAGAACTGTTATACGATTAACTCTAATGTTTTCGAGTGGAAAACTACTGAAAAAGTATAATGAATCCAATGTCGTCGTACCATTTTACGCTAATAAAATCAAAAATAATTACTATTTCAAAAAATTGCAGAAAAACGGTCGAAATACAAGAAAAATTTATTATACAAAACAAACTTGCATTAAAAAGTCTTTATTAAAGCGAGTTAAAACGTATTCTGGAATTAGTGTTTCTTTAGTGAATGTAGGCGTACCAATCAAACAGGCAAAAAGGAATATTTCAAAACGATTGTGGATTATCCCGATTTAAGTGATATGGTTGAAGAAATCTATAAAATAAAATTATGTTATTTGAATAATTGAAAGAATCTTTAATTTTATTTTTTTATGTTATTAAAAACTTCAAAACAAATTTTTTTTATTGTTTTTAGTTTTTCTTTTTCGAAGGGAGATAAAAGCAACATTTTGCTGCAAAGAGGGATATGACCATTTTATTTTATTTAAAAATGTTAAATAAAAGTAGGAGAGGATCTTTGAAAATTTTGTATATTGATGCTCTTTTCTCTCTAAAATTAACCTATATAGCGTTTTTACATAGCACGTTTCCTCACAATATAAAAAGTTTTTTTCGATTTGTGAAAAATTTTAAAAATGTGACATATTCCATTTTGCAAATGGTGGACAGAACTCAAGAAAAGTATGTCAAAAGGGGTAGTAATAGATACCTCAATTAATAATTAACTTTATGTAATCTTTGGAAATATTTACGAAAATAAATTAATAAAAAATTACTTTTCTGAATCCGGTATCAAATGTTCTAATTCGTAAGATTTTTGCATTTGAAACTTCCATTCATTTGATACAAATGGGTGCAGAACCACATTGCCATTAAAAATTTTTTTTTGCAATTTCACCAAACTAAAATAAAAATTTAATTTAGGAGGAATATTTAATAAAATTTAATTTCAAATTAAATTGTTTACTTACAATGGTTTGTTACCACTTAACCGTATAATGCCATCTAGCAAAAAGGCAGGAATGAGTTGGAACATGATGAACTAGAAAATGTTTTTGGAGGATTAAATTTTTTTCTCATTTTTTCTTTTCTCATATATAATAGTCAACGTATATGGCAGCAGTAATTCTTACACTTATAATAAGAGTGCAGTACTATCTAAAAAATCAATTTTTATTTCAATACTAAGACCTGAAACGGATAATATCTTAGACTATTTGAAACTAAAGCACAATATGAATATTAATGATATCGCATACCATGAACAGTAAAACAAATAGTGGATAT
This sequence comes from Hybos culiciformis, assembly GCA_964007475.1. NCBI lineage: Eukaryota > Metazoa > Arthropoda > Insecta > Diptera > Hybotidae > Hybos > Hybos culiciformis. The sequence goes on from OZ023273.1 coordinate 67,144,926, forward strand.
GCCTTATTAACTAACTAGATGAGAATTTTTTTATTTTTAATATTTACTGCGAACATGATCTAATAATACGTTTTTAAAATAATTCATTCATAACCAAAAATGAATTAGATGCTTGTCCCTTGTACTACGAGAACGCAGGCAATTAAAACTTGTATTTTAATTTCATACTGAAACATTCATTGTTGCTGGTCGGGGTTCCTACCAGAGGCAGTTCTAACGGGCGTCGCACATGGCGCTTGCCAGGGGCCCCGTGATAGAAGGGCTCCTGTGATAGAAAATTGTTGCTTCTATTCTATTCACAATGCCATGAAAACGTGAATTTTACAAAATGTTCCCTATACTGCAGTCATAGTGGAAGACACAGTGTCTAACAAAATCTGAAAAATTTAGGTATTGATGGCATTTGATAGTAAAAATCACAAACTTTTCAATACAAAAAATTTGCCATATTATTTTTGAAAATCGATCCAAAATTTCAAAAAAGTTTTTTTGATTGTAAAAAGCTTTGTATATTTTTTTAAAATTATAAAATTTGGCGGCATGTATTTTTAATAATGAAAAAATGCAGTAGAACTATACGGAAATACCGTACTTTAAAATATACTGAATGAAGAAAGAATATTAAAAAAAAGAATAATATGTACAGGACGACTAATAAACTTTAAACCTCATATTCAGTTTGTATGTAGATACTGTTTTTTTCCCCTATGACTGCAGTATACGCGTTCGGCGTTCATCAAAATATAAAGCGAAAATCGTTTGTCTCAAATCATGTTACCCATTTTGGGTGTAATATACCAATTGATAAATGTAGAGGTCAATCCTACGACAATGCTGCAAATATCGCGTAAATATTAAGGTCTGCAAGCGAATATAAAGCAACATAGTCCAACGCGTTTTACTAACCATATGAGCCATTCTTTAAATTTTGTAATTTAATTATTTTTTGATAATTTAGTTTATAGAAATGATATTTAAATGAAATTGATTTTGTTTGAGGTTTTTCATTAAATTTTAATTAATATTGTTTTATTTTATTTTAATTTAGAGAGTAGGGGCCCAATTTTTTTCAGTGCCAGGGCCCCGACACTTTAAAACCGAATCTGGTTCCTACCAACCTCCACTTTATATTATTATTTTTATTAGTTTTCCGTGGAAAGCTTTATCAGTCGAGATTAATCTGATTATTCTATATTTTTCAATTTATTTAATACAGTTTTAAAATTGATTTAGAAGTTTCTAATAAGAATTACGTTTGTTTGGTGAGTGCCGATCTTGGCACTTATATAATTTGAAAAATTATCTAATGGTTTTTTTTATTCCAAGTTCTTAAGATTTTTATCTTAATCAAGAATATTTACATGATATTAGTTGATTATCCTCACCTTTACATCTATTGAATCAAAAAAAATTAGTTAAAATTCAAATTTATGAAGATATGGATTTTAAGAGACCATAGGATGATTTGGAAATACTCAGGATATTTTAATACTAAAATTTTTATTTGATATGCTCAGATTTCAACTAATAAAGATTTTTTTAATTCAATGTTACTCTACTTTATATAGGTACTCAACATATCTTTGCAATAGTTACTCTTTGTAAAGAACTATTACCGGTTATAACAAATTGCATAATTTCAAATTATATGTTTTATTTACCATTATTAAGTAGTAATAATAATTATTTGTTGTTGTATAATTAGGTGCCCAAACAGTTTTTTCATATGGATTTGACTTAATTAATTCACCACCGATAGTTAAACCTTCTTTTATGAGTATGGGTTTTGATAGTTGATATACATTAATTTGTGTTCTGAAAGAAAAAAAAAATGTTTTTTTTACCTATTATAAGTATTATTTTTCGTTTACAAAATAATTAGATATATATAAAAATAATAAGAATAGCTTATTATAGTATAGGTATAGGTATAGGTATATCTATAGGATTATCTGAAATTCTAAATAATAACTTTGCAACTATTAGTTAGTAATTTTTAGCTATTAGTTAGTTTTACATCATACTATTTGAAAATTTAATAAAAATTATATATCTGGAGTTTGGTTTTCGCCGCAAATCCCACTGATCAACCAACCGCCCGCTCACTTTCCGCCCGCTCACTTTCCACCCGCTCACTTTCTGAGCAAGTGTGTGAAAAGACGGGTAACACTAAAGTATTACATGTACATGCATCAATCATATAAATCTCCCAATGCTAACATTTATTTTAAGTTAAATGGGTGAATTATTTGATGGTCTACTTATAACTTTTGTTTAAAAAGAAAAGTAAATAAATTCGAAGTAGCACAAAAAGTTATCTTTTCTTATAATTTCTTTTAGAAATAGATCTCAGATTACTATATAATGGAGTTCATGTAAAAAGTATAATTAAATGTGTAAAAGTACAATCGATTCTGGTTTTGGGTGTATTCAATTCCACCCCTTACATAATAAACTCTCGACTTTTATTGTGCTTTCCAATATTGACATTTCTTTGTTCATATCTAAAATAATAGTAATTGACATAATTTAAAAGCACGTACAAAAATCTGAACCTATTTTCTTAAATATTCATCTTCTCCAAAGTGCTTTTACTGTGACTGTTATTTTCTCGAAAATATATACTTTTTTCAAACGTACTTATGTCCCTGCAATCTTTTTTTTATTTGCGTAGCTAATTGTGAGCGGATAAAGGATTAAAACTAAACTAAAAAATAGTTTCTGAATAGTTTTTCCAATTACGATAGTTAAGTTATCTTTTGCTCACCTCTCTTCTTCTTGCGCCCGTTTATATGCTCCTAAGATCATAATTTTTGCTCCTACATCCACAGGAGTGTATTCTGGAGCTATTTCTGGATTGCAATATATTGCACGACTTAAGCCTATGGCTGCACCAATTGTGATTGCCATTGGGCCATAAAAATTATCTATCCAACCAGGCATTGGTTCTTTAGTTGACGGACTCACTATTTATTTATTGAACAAAATTTAATTTAACCTTACAACTTTGACTTTTTTTTTTTTTGTTGTTAACTTTAGAAAATTTTACAAAACCTAGACCATTTTTAATGATCATTGTCTTTCTTAACAGGAAAGGCTCTAAAGCCAACTTTTGAGCTAATTATACATATTTGGAACTGTATAAATATTCTTGACCCTAGCCGATTTTTGGACATTTATTTTCTGGCTCCAAAGAAATTAAAAATGCAATAATATTGAAAATAAAAACAGAAAAACTTGTATATATTAAAATAGAGTTAAAATGGGTGTATATCTGCTCTGGCGGGCAGTATAAAGGAAAATAATAAAAATTTTAATACTATCGTAATATATACAACAGTCGATAAATTTTAAAAATTTGGTCTAAAACAGCTTTTGAATCAAATTTTGCAAATAAAAAACAATGTATTAAATTTAATTCCTCTTGAGTTGAAACCTTAAAAAAATTGGAAATTTTTCGTTCTTACCAATTGCTGGTCTAAAAAAAACTATTGGAAGTTTGTCTTTAAAATCAACACATATTGCCTCTGCCAAATGTTTACTCAAAGTGTAATTATTATGATGATACTGTGAATATCGTTTCACAAAATTATCAAGTTGTTCAATGTCCGAATTCTCCGCATATTTAACTATTGTTCTCCAATCTTCATAACCAGGATAAGTCTGTAAAAATTTTAATTTTAAGATAACATATCTATAAGTTTAATTAAAATTTGCTGGTTACGAACGAAAAGAGAAGTGAGAATTTTCTTTACTTGTAATTTGTTTATAATTCATTAAAAATTTATATAATAAAAATAAAAATTTCCAAATGACATATAATTATTTAAATAAGAAAAATTTGTTTTGCCAAAAAATATGTAATTACAACTTTCAAAACTGCACTAAAATATTTTACTCTAGCCTTCTTAAAAGGGACTAATGGATGAAGTACTGTATTAAGGCAAAAAAAACATTAAAATCAAATATTTCCCACAACAAAAACAGCCGTCCAATGTCGGCTTTAGTGTCGGCCATTTAGATCAGCAGTTAATCCATTTTTCTTAAAAGACATAAAACATTTTTTTTATAACCTTCATTAAGATTTTAATCTCGCTCTCTGGCATTGCAATCCACTGTTTTACCATTCAGCATAGTATTAAAAATTAAAATTATGGATAGACATAAAACAGAAAACTCATTTCCGTCAACCTACCAACAAATATTTTAATTTAAGCCCTCTTGGAGCTTTTTTTGGTATTTTTATCAGAGAGGGTTGATATCAGATTAGAGAGGGTTGACATCAGATTAGATACTCAAGCATAGTTAGATGAGAAGCTGAAATAAGTGGAACTTATATGTAAAAATGCTAAGCTTGAAATTATATAAAATCGAAATGTGGAAAACGGATTCTTTAAATCATTTGCATGGTATGTTCTAAAAGAAATCAAATGGAGATCTGAATATAATATTTGAAGAAAATATTTTCTGTTAATTTGTTAAAATGTCTTCTTAAGAGCTCGTAGTGTGTGTCCAACAAAAAGTGTTGAATGAGAAAGTAAAGCTCCATATATTCAAAAAGATGATTATTCTGGGAGAACTTTTTCGTGAGTGTAGGCTTGCTTTGATGTCTTTTAATTTATGACGTATGTTTTGTTGGAAATAAAATTACCTTCTCATCAATAAATTTCCTATCTAAATGACAATATGCTGTTGAAATGTGAACGAATGATTTCAGATGCTTTAACCCTTCAGCAAATTTTAATGCTCTTAATGTGCCAACGGTATTAGTTAAAATACATGTTTGAATTGTATCAGCAAAACTTATGGTAGCAGCAACATGAAAAAATATTGATACTTTGCTCAATTTTTTCAAGTCCTCAAGGGAAATCCCAAGACCTTCTTCTCTAATGTCACCGTTAATTGCTGTTAGTTTATTCAAAAATAATGGATTTTCTTGTTTTATTTTATCAAATAAAGGAAGTTTTAAAATATCTTTTAAACGTTCATCACCGTTTTTCCCCTTTTTAGAGCGAATAAGAACATAAATTTGATTTAACTCTGAGCATGATCTTAATAGTTTCTCAAATAAAACTTTGCCCATATATCCTATGCCACCAGTAATTAAAATATCACGATTCTTGTAAAAATCTGAAATAGACTCCATTTTCAACTATCTAGTTTGAAGGTTTAGAATTAACTAAATTAATTAAATATCATTTTGTTTATTATATAATTATATTACAATAATTTATAATTATTTTTTAAAATATGTATTATATGTAAATAGTATTTTTTATGTCTTCTCCATTCTTGTATTATTACAGTAATGTATAGTTTTGAATCGCTGTAAAAACTTTGAATATTTAATTACTATACGAAACTTAAATCAGTGGGTAATTTTGCAAAAAAAAAAAAAAACGAATATTACTACAACTAGAACTTGAAATAGAACTAGAGAACATAATGAATTATGTTGTAAAGTATTAAAGAGGATTTTGCATGAATAAAGTGTTGTGAAAGTCACTTCTAACTTCTAATACATATTTGACACCTCTTAAAGGATTTATTACTTATTTATTATGAAGTTTAAACTAGTTTATAAATTAGACTCTTATCGGAAACATACTTGTGGAAGTATATAAAAAAAGTCTGCGTCAATACTTCCGTCGTAATTCACACGAATTATTATTATATTTAAATTTATTTTGAATTAATTTAGATCAGAACCGTGCAAAGTGCGGCCCAATAAAGAAATTGTGCGGCCAATTTACTACATATTCTTGAGAAATTAGGAATTATGAAAGATTCACCGAAGTTTCACCTCTCCATTCATAGTTAATATTGAAAATGTACCAAATGAATTACAAATGGAAATTATAGAAATAATTACAATCCATTTCTGATTTAAAAGAAAATTTTGCAAAAAGTGATGTTAATGAATTTTAAAAAAAAATTCTAAATTCAGATAAATTTGTGATGATATAAAAATATGAATGCTAAATTCTATCTTTATTTTCCATAACATTATGTTCCGTTTTTTTGAAGAAGCTGACAAAAACAAAATACAGAAGCAGTTTGACAGATATTGGTCTCTAAATATAGTACCAAAAATATTACAGATCTAATGAGTAGGCACCAATTCCTGAATAAAATTAACTATATTTTGAATTGACAATAAATATTTATATTTTCTGTTCAATGAATAATTAGTCATGGCATCTCTTTTTTATAAGCCCGAGTTGCAAAAATAGCCCGAATATGAAAAAAGATTGCACAGGACTGCTATAAATATTAAATTTAATAATCAATGGTATAATGCGCATAATTTTACCAATTATTATTATATGAATATTTCAATTTTACATCGCTGACGTGTAAATGAGTGCACTTTGTGCAATATATTATATATTTCATTATTTAAGAATGCACATGAATTAAATGCTTTAACTTTAAGTTTGTATTCGTAATAATCAATGCGATGGGCATATTTTTAGCAATTTCAATTATTGCTTACATGAGTGTGCTATGTACAATTTTACATATATGTAAGCTAAGTATTAAGTATTAGGTAAATTTCTAGGCGCATGCAAAATTATATAGTTAAAGCATTAAATAAATATTAGCATATACACAGAATATATTATCCACAGCACACTGGCATTATTAAATAATTGGTAAAAATTCGCACATGATCGCATTAATTATTAAATTCAATATCAATGTCAATACAAAATGAATTTAAATTTGTTCTTCAACATTGTTGTAAAACATTAAATTGTTTTGATAATTTGTAGGAGTACGCGGGTGTAGTGCTTAGTAATGTCGGATGATGTTTAAAGTCAAGATTTTCAATTTTATATTTAAACATCTGTATAGTTAAGCATTCAACATGTTGGAAAACTAGTAAAGTAAACATTCAAACCGTCTAAATAATGCTGTAATGCTTCGATTAAAAAATATATATGTTTATTGAGTGTGAAATCAATCAACAACGAGAAGCAGAACAAAATTATTTGACTGAATGTGATCACAATAATCAAATTCGGCTTAAAAAGCATTTATATGCCTTTGTCAATTTCAGCTACATTTGTAACGATAAATAAAAAGATAGTAAAAAAAAAATATTAAAACCAAATACTTTTGAACGGTATCAGTGTTGCTATAGCAAAATTATAGAAATTCATCAAAAACCCTGTTTTTTTTTCTTTCGGATTTTAATAATACCGAATCAATTCTTTTTTTTTTTTTTGTAAGAAATTTTTTATTTTTTAACAATTTACCAAGAGTGTTTCCATGTTTATAAGAAATAAGATTTATTAAATATTGAAATACAATTACCAAAAAAAAAAAATATTATGTATTGATTTTAAAAAAAATATCTAAATTTATGTTGATCGAAATAAAACAATCTCCTTTTAATTTGTAGATTTTACCTTAAAATTTCAAATTCAAAAAATTTATAATATAAAAACACTGTATATATAGATGGTTATGTAGAAGTATTTTGGAGAAAGAAAACGGATGGAAGATTTTATCTTCAATTTACATTTTTCTTCAAATTGAATATTATTATATATGTAGGTATAGACAAAGAGAAGGAAAAAGAAAAAGTTTTTCTTTTTTTTTTTGTTTTTTTTTTATAATGCTTTTTACCATAAAAGGATTATATAGAAAAGCAAAAGGATTTGCATGAATTTTTCAACAGCTGCTGCTGTCATCAACATTACATATATATAAATACGAATAAATATATTTATATATGTATTATACAACAATAAAAAAAATAAAAAATATATAAAACCGACAAATTTTTTTAGGATTTTTCCAAATAAACTTTCAATATATATAAATTTGTATATAAATAATATGTTTAATATATGCATATTACAATATATAATATTTAGATGCATACTAACATAATATTTTATATATTTATTTTAAAATTATTGATGTGTAGGTACAAATATATTTAAATTATGGATCCGCATAAACTAGAATCTTTTATTGATAGGTAATTTATAGCTATTACCGGTATCATTATTTTATTTAAAGTTAACACTTGATGGTATTAGATATTAAGATAAATTTCGGGCGTCTCTCGCCAGATTTAAGAATCAAAATTCATGTCGTCAAGCTCTGTGATATCTTTGTTATTAGATTCGTCAGTTTTCAACAAACGTTTTTGTTGTAAACTTATGTAATGGACGACACTTTGATGATACCATAGATTAAGAATACAGAAAGATTGGAAGCTTCATACAACATTTTTTCAGTCTTTTTTGGTATTTTTATGTGAAGGTGTTAGTAAAACTAAATAAAATTCTTTTCATATATTGATAATTATCACGTATTTTATTTTATTTTACTGACACATTCACATAAAAATACCAAAAATAATGTCGTATGAAGCTTCCCATCTTTCTGTATTCTTAATCTATGATGATACTTAAAATTATATGATTTCAATAACTTTCATTTCTAATTTTCAATTCTAATGAATTGAATCTTTAACTAGTTTATGTATAATCGAAAAGTTGAGGAGGAAACCTGCATTGTATATAACTATATAATATAATACAACGTTATATAGTAGTTATTTATTTTATCTTCTAAGAATTATTCAAGTTAAAGAATTTTTTTTTTTTTGTTCAAAACACGATGATGATGAAAAGATGTTTTATTAATAACAAGAAGAATGAAAAACAATAATAAATTTTCTTATGGAAAATACGTGATTGAATTTTACATAAAAAGACATGTTATTATGATGGTCCTTGCCTTGTAATTTTATTTTTACACGCTTTGCATTTGTTTTAAAAAATATTTTTATGTACCTAATGTATATGTATGTATATATAGTTATATTGATTTGAATAAAACCATTACATTCTGTTGATGATGGCAAAGTTAATACCATTAGTACAAGCACTTTTATTTTCTTTTTGGTTTGTTTGGAAAAAAACCATATTTTGTTTTAAATGTTTAGCTTCAACAGATGGCTTAAGTTAATTCATTTCGTATACATATGTATATCTATAGTCTAATCAAATAAAATCATCATCTAACAATATAATATAGTGTTGAACAATATAAGATTATTTTGAACGTATATACACAATATGTGCCTATATTCTACTTAATATATTCGTACTATTAAAGCTGGCAAAGCATGGCTTTTATATAATTTTTTATTTCAATATTAATCAACTGAACAGATAGTGAATGTTACTGATACAGTTGATAAGCTTGTGTATTAGTCTTATTTAGAAGTATTTTCAAATATAGCATTTTTTTAGTACCAATATCGCAATAGTTGGAATTTATGGCATGAGAAACTTTTCTTCTATAGAAATTGTTTGAAACAGAACTAAATAATTGAGTATTCAATTAATTTAATGATAATAATAATAAAAGTAATTATGCTTTTTGACAAATATCAATGACATACAATTTCTAACTTGACGTAAGTCGATGAGTCGTCTGCTATAAGTTAAGCAAGTCGTACTCCATTTAATAAGCACCTACATTCTATTATTTACTTTCAGTTTTCGATTATATTATAGTTTCTTGAAAGCTTGTCCAAAATATTTCTTTTTGCCAGTCATCAGTCCACTCAACATTTAATTCTATTCAATTCAATTTATATCTTTATTAATTTGATTTCAATTTATGCATAAACTTATGTATAATCTTATATATTACAGATTTAAGGTTTATTTTTCTTGTTCTACTGTGATGTATTTAATACTAATAAATGTATATTCAGTAATTCATTATTATTAAATTGATGCAAAATATTTCTTTTTTAAAAGCCTAACACTAAAAATTAAATCACAGTATAGCTTTCAGAGTTAAGGATACATTAAATTTTGGAATGAAGACTACGTTGTAGCAAACCAACGTTTATAGTGATCCACTATTATCGTATCAAAAAAAAAAAAAAACGAAAAAATAATAATTCTACATTTTTTAATTAATTTCGATTTGAAACTATTCACTTCAAAAAAAAAACATACAAACTGCATTTCATTTTATATATCTACAGTATCTACATACATTATGCATGAAATATATACATCTACGCACATATTCATATATATTAAATAAATTAATTTATTGTCATTTTAACAAAATTCCTATTTCAATTTAAAATTTTACAATATGAATTATTAATAAGAATTATAATATATAAATGTATGTATAAAAAAAAAGTTCTGGCATTTAATTTTATTCTTTTATCATCTGCTCCCAACAATACTGACTCTCTGTGGTGGCATGAAAACAGAAAACAGAAAAAAAAAAAATTCATATTATTTCATCTTGACATAAAAAAGGAATCTATATAATTATGTATATAAGAAAATTTTCACAGAGAATATTAACGTGATTTTTATAATTTTTCCCATGCAAAATAATAATCATAAATTTCCACATTAACATGATAATGTGAATTTAATTTTTTTATGCTTGTAGAAAAGTTTGTTATGCAAACTTTTGAATTCTTTTTTTGTTTTTTTTTTTTTTGTTTTTCTCTACAGAGAAAAAAAATTATATAGAAAAACACATGAGAAGTGTGAAAAATTTTTCACAAAAGATAATAATAATAATAATAATAATAAAAGTGTATAAAAGAATAAATCTAATGAATTATTCAAAATTTTCTTATTCCCCAAATAATATAATATAAGAGAACAACAAGATTTTCATATAAGAAGAAAATGTATTTAAAAAATTATTTAGAAATATGAAAAAGAAGTTTTGAATGATTATGGTGTTCACCAATGATGACAGATTTTTTTTATATTTTTTTGTTATTATTATTTTTATTTTGATTAAAGAATCGAAAGATTTATTTATGATTTAGAGATGAAAAGAAAAAAAAATTAAAGTTTTTTTTATTGTTATTTTCAGGAAATTGGTTCCTAAGTTTTCGTGTGGTTCAGAGGAAAGATTAAATGATTTCTGTTATATGTTTTATCACGGTGTTTTTTTTAAGTCTAAAATTGAGTTTAAAAGTTGAAAGTTGTTTACAACTGAAGGAATATACCGACTAATGGTGGTTCCTGTTATATTTTATAAAATATTTATAACATATTGGAAGTAAAATTTGACAATTTATTTATATAAAAATAAATGTCCATTTGATACGAAAATCGAATCATTTTAAAATTCGGGATTTTTAAGTAAGCTTCGTCAAAGCTTTTACAAGAAAATAGGATAATGCAGTTATTTTTATAAAATTATATTAATTTTCAATAAAAATGTATAAGTTGTTAAAAATGTTGTTATTATGTTTTCTAATGAACTAACTACACACATAAAAAATAAAGGTGTCGTTATCGTTAATATTGTATGTGAAAACATTTTGTTAGTGAAAGATTTGTTGAAGTAATGAAAAGTTAAAGTTTTGGCAACATAAATTTAGTATATTTTCTTATGACGAAAGTTTGTAAATCGTTAAGAAACAGGAAAGAAAAAGATAGCTGATAATAGAAAAATTTACTTTTTCTATTTAATATAGTGTGAAAAACTTAAAGACTTAGTTCAGTGCCATAATTGGTGGATTGCAATGCTTAAGACGGTGGTTGGAATGTCGAAACGTGCATGAAATAATTCAAAATAAGTAAAACAGAAAAATAAAAAAAATAAAATAATATTTTTTCCCAATAGACTAAGTACTGGCTTCTCGTGTATTAATTATTGAACCAACTCGTTATGGCGTTTGACGTCTTGATACAAAATGTATGTAAATGTATGTCAAAAATGTTTTCTACTCACGTCACTCCCTACAGTAGTAAATTTTTAGCTTTTTGCTTTAGAAGTGTTTTGTTGATGAATTTGAGAGGGGTTTTTAGTTTTCGTTGTGACAAATTGTTTTAACGAGCAACGATTTATTTATCAACGAAATGTTCGTATTGGCGAAATCGGCAAAGTTTTCGATATTTTTCAACTATTTTTTCTGTTATCAATTAGTACGAGCTAATTTTTTTTTTCGAGCATTTGGATAGATAGTTAATTTTAGTTGTACGCCGATAAATTGGTGAATGGAATATTAAAAATTACCAATAATATTAAGAAATTTCTATTCTAAAGAATGTGTTTTTAGGTCTGTAGGTTGACATATATAAATTTCAGGTGACCTATTTTTCATACAATTTTGATTTCTACTTTATGTTAAGAATAAAACCATCATTATTGTAATTCGTATAAGTAAATTAAAACTAAAAAACAAACCTTTAAATTGTTTTTATTTCGTTTAAAAATTATGTAATAAAAGATTCTTTCATACTCATATATACCAATTTATATTTAAATCTTGCTTATGTAATTATTGTAATTTTAATTTATCAGAAAATGTATGTTTTGAGTAGGCATATAATAATTTTCTTATCTTAATTCTTAAATTGTTTTACAAAAAAAAAAAAACAAAAATTTAATCTTCTTTAAATAATATCAATATTGTATTATATTTTTATATTATATAAAATGTTTTATCTTATTTTATTTATTTATAAACATTTATAATAGTGTGAAGATTTTCTTAACATTAAGCCCATAGACATTTTAATTAATTTCAAAATAGATAAAGATATTATTATTATTATTATTATTATTATTATTATTATTATAAGAACCCTTTTCATTAAAATTACTTTTTATTCTAAAAAAGAAAATCGAAATATTATAAATGTATGTATGTAGTATATATTTATAATTTAAAAGTTTTTATTAACGTACATATGGGGTAGTATAAATGTATAGAATATTTTATTATTAATAATTAATAGTTAATATATAATGGTTTTACTTTCATTTTTTATATTTTTTTGTTATTTAATAATTAATTAAAAGGTTTTAATGAATAGGTATATGATTGTTGTTGTCAAACAAACCAAAATTATTAATCATTCTCTGTCAGTTTTTCTTTTTATTTTATTAGTATAGTACCTAGCAAATATGTATATAAAGAAAATGAATAATGTACACTTATTTAATCCTTTTTGGGTATGGGCCAGTCCAGGAACCCCCCTCTTTTGAAATGGGACTCCTAATATGCTTTGAGTTGTAACATAAGTTGAAATTATTATATACAAGTTTATTAAGCAGTAGTTACTACTTGGTTAGTACTTACTTTGTATAGTATTTCATGTTTTAAAATTTTTAAACTGAAATTGTTTTAGTTTTTTTTTCTAGAATTGAATTAAACTATACAATTTTTTTGAACTATATTAAAACTACGGCAAATTTTTTTCATTAAATAGAGGACCACATATATGTTGTCTGACCTGGGCCTCGAAGTGTCTCTCACAGGCCCTGGGTATTGGTATTTATATATTTCCATAAATGTGAAATTTTGGAACTACTCATTAAGGGCACACATACGAATAAAACCCCGAGATTCCTACAGCGAAAAGATCTTTTTGCAATAATTATCTTTCGTACTAATCTGATTTGATTATCGTTCTAATTTGGAGTTTATACTGGATGGTTTTGAAGATTAAAACTAAAATTATTTTTGAATGTGTACGTAAAATTTGAATAAAAGAAAATAATTTTCGTTTTAATCCGGACTAAAAATCTTGGTTAAATATTTGATTAATTTTGATCAAAAAAAAAAAATGAAAAAAAAATAAATAAACAGTTCTAAATAATGTTCATATTTATTAGATTTTTGCTTCAATTTTAAAATAATAACTACAGAACTTTAAAAATTGAAATACTTTAAAATGAAATACATGACATTTAACTGACAAATTTTTCTTTATTTTTTTTAGTCCGATTAAAAAAAAAATTTTAATCTAGACTTCGAAGATTATTTCGAATTTTCCTACAAAAATACATTAAAAAATAATTTTAGTTTTAATCTACGAAACCATTTAGTATAAACACTAGGTATAAGATATGTTAAAATTATTATTTTTTTCAATCTCAATATTTGTATACAATTTTATGTTTTCTTGAAAATTGTTTTTTATCATTTTCATTAAATTATTTTTCTTTTTTTTTGTTTATTGTTAATGTTCAAATGTCACTTTTTTAACATATGTAATAAAACAAAAACAAAAAAACATAATATGACAAAAATGAAAAATTTACAAATTAAAAATATATAAATTTTATTTTCAGAAATAAAAAAAAAGTCAAAATGAATTAAATTTTTGGAAATAAATAAAAGTAATTGC